>VZRR01004515.1:32210-206702 GCA_013398015.1 Oreocharis arfaki | reverse complement strand
TGTGTGTCTGTGTGTGTGTGTGTGTCTGTGTCTGTGTGTGTGTGTGTCTGTGTGTGTGTCTGTGTGTCTGTGTGTGTCTGTGTGTCTGTGTCCGTGTGTCTGTGTCTGTGTGTGCGCAGTGGCCTCGCCGTGCAGCTCTCAGCCAGAGACGCTTTCAGAAGGCTGTAGCCTCTGTACTACCAAACCCCTGGCTGCAACAATCCACGTTTATCATGCCCATCAGGAACACAGAGCCCCTGCCTCTCAGTAGCCTCACAGTAACTGACGTTGCAGCAGTATCTTGGAAATACACTTTTCATTTAATCTCTGTTTAAATGGATTCCAGTTCTGTGACTAACATGGTGTGAAAAGTAGTTGTTGTCACAATGATTTTAATAACATGTAAGTATTTTCTGCCATCAAGTAGAGGAGAATCATCCATTGTTACGGATACTGCCATATGGCTACCGCATGGCCGGAAATTCATCCTCTGACAACTTGGGCTACTTTTAGACCAGCCAAGGACTGAAAAAATTCCCACCTTAGAGCCCAGACCTAAAACCTGGAGAGCAACCTGAGACTTAAATGCAAGTAAAGGAGTGCAAACAGATGCAGAAATGGGCCACTTCCTGTATCTCACGTATTTTTTACAGAGAAAAAGAGAATTGTGCTTTTACTAAAGCAACATAGCGACTCTGTTTCAGGTAGATTTGTATCAGCTGTGGTCATAAATGGGCTACTATGACCTGCAGGACCTCCTGAGCTGCCTGGTGGGTGACTTGAGAGAAGGGATCATATGATTGCTCCCCAAGGTGTTTAGTTGAAATCAGCTGGTTTAAGTAGGAGATCTTGGCTAACCAAGTGTGTTTGAACTGAAATGAGCTCAGGGTGGTCACATAAACATCTCAGCCTGCAGATCTAACTGGAATGTAGTCTCTGATGTACCATGTTTGGGAGCAAAGCCCCCCAGCTGGGCCTCGCAGGAGACAGCCACAACTGGAAGAGGACCCAGATTTCAGATTCTGGTGCAACAATATTGGGTTTCTCAATTTAACAAGTGGTTAAATATTCTCAAAGGGGGAATATTTGCCAATATACATATTGGACTAAAAAACTGAGTCGACAGACCCGTATTTCTTCCTGTGCTAATGATCCAAGTGACTATAAAGGAACTTGGCTAACAAAACATACCACACAGAATAAGCCCACAGGCCGGTTATGCTTGACAAAAATACTTTTGACAAGGAGGTGAAATTCATTGTTTAGAATCACTGAAATGTATTTTATAACTGTTATTCTCTGGCATTCACCCCAAAGGAGTAGCTGTGCTGCTTATTCAGCTGCTGAAGGCATAGGGAATCCACTATGGATACAAAAGAGGTGAAAAATTTTGTCAATTTTTAAATATGTGTATATCACACAGGAATTCCCTACATTTATGTCACATTAGCTTGGTATTTACTATCTGTATTTTTAGTTTCACTTTCCAAATTTCAATCCATTCAAATAACTTCATCTCAGACCTTGTTTTTTCCTTCGAAAACTCACTGCCATATGGAGGAAACATTAAAATTATTGGATCCAAAGTAAAAACAAAAGCAGCTTAGTGTTAGTGCAAGAGGCTTAAATCAAGACAATTAAACCTAAGTTAAACTGAAAGTAAAAATGAGAAATAATTTTGGCTAGATGTAGACAATACGCCAAACAGAAAGTCATTGCCATGCATGGTGGAAGCAGAGAGTCTTCAAAAAAAGATCATCCTCTTCAGAAAGAGTGAAATAAACTTCCAAGAGAAATCTGTGCTCTAAGCAGGCAAGAAAAATCTCTAGCAGGAGTAATTTTGAGAAGAGGCTGCCTTCCAGAGTTTCACCAGGGGAT
This sequence comes from Oreocharis arfaki, assembly GCA_013398015.1. Taxonomy (NCBI): domain Eukaryota; kingdom Metazoa; phylum Chordata; class Aves; order Passeriformes; family Paramythiidae; genus Oreocharis; species Oreocharis arfaki. The sequence continues at coordinate 204,845 of VZRR01004515.1, read as the reverse complement.
CACTGACTGCCACACAACCAAGTGATTGACTACCATTTTGGGAAGAAGGTCATGTGGTGTTTTCAGCACGGACAGGACCCGGGATAATCCTTCTGCAGCCCAGCTTTCCTCTCCTGTTTGTTATTTTAATGCCGTGGTTTATACTTAATGCTGCTGTGAGTGACAGCTACTATGACAGCCGCCTGTGTATCTCCCAGATAATGACGGCTGGCCTCATTAACCATCGTGGCGTTGGCATATTTAGGAGTAGCCTTCAGTTGCTCAATTTTTAACAGAAGAGTTGAAAATGAGACTGCTACACTTAGTGACCATAGTAAGAATTCAGTCTTTTCCACGCATAAAAATATTGTCAGTGCTCATTGACAGGAATAAACCTGGCCTCTCAGAAATGCCGAATTTTAGATATTTAATTTGTAATATTACCAGTTCGCTGATAACCGTCTGTGATCCTCTACCACAGCCTTCCATGCTGCTTCGCAAAGACCACTAGGTGTTAATTGCTAAGATGGACCTGCAGGTTCTAACTGAAATTTTGACAGGAGTTTCTGTAACAATGAACAATAGCTAATGGAGAGGAGGGAAAATGCCCAACAAAAACCTGACCAATTTGTTCAACCGCCAGGGCGGGCAGTGAGATGATGGAATAAATGGCTCAAAGTTATAATGAAAGCAGTGGGTAATAATTATTGCTCTCTAATTTGTTAGCCCTATCCAATCTCTTTTACTCCAGCTTTTACTTTTACATTTGTGGATGTCTCCAGCATTGGCAAGACATGGAGGCAAATACCTGCTTCTTCCTATGCCTTCACTACTCTATTGAAGCTCTGCTAAAAAATAAAAGAAAAAGAAACGTTTGCATCCACACAAATAAATGTGAAGGGCTGGAACATGTCCATGCTAAACTGGGCCCTCTGGCTTGTGCTGCATCTGGGAAGTCCGCCCTCTCCTTTTCCCTTTCATTCCAGACAGCCCAGATTTTCTTTTGAAGCTTAACTGTGGTAAACAGAGCTCTTATTATTGACTCCTATAAACCTTCTAAGAGCATATTTATTTGTTCTTCCATGAACTTCTTGTGGCTTGACGAGCCCTGACTTAGATGGATTTCTGCTACATTCCATATATGAACTAGCAGTACTGCAGCTTTAGCTGTATTTGCTCAGGCTGTGAGATTCAAAGTTGAGTAAAATTGCAAGAGGGAGTACTTGTCCTTGCTGTCATCTATTTGCAGCCCTAGAACTTTGCATTTTCATGCAGTTTCTGTTTCCTATTTATCCCCCTTTTCTCGGGCAGTGTTTTCATTGAGGACTCCAAGGCTACAATTTTCCCTTCCCAGTCTTGCAAAAAGATGTTACATCTAGGGCTTTCTGTTGGGTATTTATATGGATATTGTGCACTTGGAGCAATGAGAAGTGTGTTTCTGCATCAAATTACATGGCAGATGGCTTACTCGGGTTATTTTACCAGCAATCCTCTGAAGTGTCAGGGATGAGTGGGACAGTAGACAGTGTCCTGACCAACAAAACTGAGATTGCAAGTTCTGTCCCATTCTGTGTAGCAACAGGTCTTCACAAACTTGTCAGTAAAGCTGTTTCAAAAGACAGAAAAATAGACACAATAACCACAAAATAATCCACTTGTCAAGAAAGTCTCTGGGAATTTAGTCACATTCTTAATCTGCCTACATTTGTCTGCTAGTCTTGGTCTATTCAGAAATTCAGCTCTGGATCTAAGATGTCTCTTCCAGCAAAAACCCACAGTTGAAACAGTTAACAGACTGACAGAAAAGACTTCAGTTTAATAAACCATCGTTTTCCTGGTACATTAGTCAAGTCTTTGTTTGGACTCTGCCCCCTGGGTCTGGATATTGTCCTTCTTGAAGGGAAGGAAACTTCTCTTTAGTTTTTACCCAGTGTTACTATGGTCACCCACCTTTCGGGGATAAACAGCAAATTTAAGGCTACCCACCGATTCCCCTTTGCCTTGTGCTCCACCTGCCTTGAGACTGCACTGATCCGACATCCTGCAGTGGGAGAACACGTGTGATTTAGGTCTGTTGCTGTCACTACAGCCTGCAGACACCAGGAGAAGAGCGACAGAACATTAGTTTCTTCTCAGCTGTCTTGCTAGGCTTGCTCTGGTGGGCAGAGAAGAGCAGTTTCCAGTGGGAAAGTGGAGAGAGCTCCTTGTGAGAACTTGCAGAAGAATGCAGGAAACAGATCTGACTTTCTGACTGCTCCATTTTGTAGCTCCTAAGCAAGGCTGGAGAAGAAATGTCACAACCCTACTGCTTCTTGTATCCTTGGGCTACAAAGGGACAGAATGAGAAGTTTGCTCACCTTCTGCAACATGGAGGGCAAGCAGAGGCCAGACTGTACATGTGCCTGCCCTGCTGGGATGTCACTTTTCTTAAGTTACACATTTCCTTTCTTCACATCATCTAGCCAAGTCAGTTTAATGGTTTCATACACCTCAACTGAATGCATAATTGTGAACAAATAAAAAGATAGTCATGGGAAGTTGGGAACATATCAAGAAGACTGTCTTCTCTACCTTAACAATTTCCCCAGAAGAGAGATGGAATTGACTTAATTACTGAAAAAACCCCCAACAAACCCTGAACAAAACCCCACCAATCAACCCTGCTCCCCGCTAACCCCCAGGAAAATGAACAAACCCCAAACCCAAACCAAACCACCCCACACAAACCAAGCCACAGTAAGTCTTGAGTCTTGCAAGCAGCATCAGCAAAATAGTGGCTGTGCTGAACTGTTCGAAAACAAGGCATTGACACTATCGAACTCAAGAAGCTGGAACATGGCATTCTGCCCATCTCACTGCCCAGGCTGGACAGCCTCTCAGGACACCCTGTGGGCCCCTATCTGAAGCACCCTTTTGTAGTGAACTTAGAAAAACTGTTTGAAGGTATCAGAATGGGTTCCTGAGTAATGACAATTAATCCTTATAAAGCAAGGCTTTATAAATTCAGTTAATTCTAAAAGACCTCTGCTAGTAGCATGCCCATACTGCATGCAGGAGACACAATGTTAGCACGCTTGCTGATAAATCATTTGTGTAATTACTGTTATTGTTCATTGCCAAGATTTTTGGTTGCACACTTCCAGAAACTTTGGATCATGCATGTTTAAAGATCTAATGCTGCAGCTAAGTCCCTCCAGTAGACTGCTTTGGTCAAACCTTCCTGTCATCCCCTTGCCTCTGCTCCTGCACCCTGTACTTGTGTGCATGCTGTGGCCAGCAGGCGATGCTCAAATACCTCAGGGGGAAGGGAGAACTTCAACTGCATTTTCATTGGAAGTCCTGGAATCCCGGCAAGTGGCAAGAATATGCCATCACCCAAACGTGACAGGCTTTATTTTCAATCTTCTGGCTTATCTGATTTACAAGCAGTTAACTATTCTCGTCTCATCAAGTTCCAGATGTTTCACGTAAGAAGAAATAGTACATGATGGCAGCTGTACAGTAATCAACTAATAAGTCTCTCAGTAGTCCTTGAAGGTTTGTGCTTTAATCTGAAGCGTCACACGCTTGTGTAAGCACATGTACCTGAAGTCATTCTATAAGGTAACAGGAGAAATATTTCATGAGTCTGTTGAGGAATATATATTTATGGAGATACACCAGTAAGTAGATCACTAGTGTCTGACATAAGGAGAAACAGCAGGGTACTGAGAACAAAAAAACTAAATTAGAGGTGAATTGTAGGAAGCAGCATATCTGGAAGAAGACTAGAACATCTCTGCACAAGTCATCTCCCTCCCTTTAAGGAAGTACATAGTTGTGATGTGCTGTTGGAGCTGGAGCTGCCCCCAGAAATGAAGGAGGTGTCCAAACAGGAAGAGAATGGCCTGTAACTTCATGGCATAAACTCATGGACATGTGTGTCCCACACCAGTTAAGCTTACTAAAGTTTTCACTCGTGTATTCCTAGAGCAGGAACACTAAACCAAACACTGTGCTAAACCAAACACTGCACTAAACCAAACACTGCAGTAACATTCAATTAAAAGGAAAAAAAAAAACCAAAAAACCCAAACCAAAAGCCATCTCCCAAAAAACAAAAAGGAAGAAAAAAGTAACTTGGACTATTCTACCACTCTGTGATTCTATACTCACTGCTGTGCATTATCAGCCGTTAATCACAAACAGCTCTTAAAGATTTACCATACTTCTATTACAACATGTCATGTAACTTACTCCTTACCTGTGAAACTCAAGATCTCCATCAGCTGGGTAACAATTCACTGAGAAACCTCAGTTTTGACTTACACTGCCCATGTCATCAGGACGGGCTGCAGCAGCCCCTCCCCAGCATTCTCACAAAATTTTGCAGAAAAATTTGACCACAGTTTCACACCTCATTGACCAAAGCCAGATACACTAAAACGACTCCCTTTCAAAGTCTCTCACTTCTCTCCTACCTTGCCTGAAGTACAGATGTTGTCCAGCCTACTTTTCTTAAGAGATTGGTATTTTTGCCTTTACCAGTATTAGCAAAAATACATTTCACATCCACATTTCACCTTTTTGATTTGTACATCACTTCAAACAGGACTTGGTTGGTGTCTCCCAGCCCTTCAAAACAGATATTCAGATCAGTATAACTGAGCACCTCAGATGCCTGCCTGAATTCCTGTTTCACCTCTTGTCCTCACTTGCAGCCTTTTCCAGAAATCATTCCTCACAGCCTTTTGCCTGAAAATGGCACAAAAAGCATCAAGAAACTGTCTGTGACTGGCTCACAGTCAACTAGTATTTGATATTGCTTACAAGGTCCAGCCAAGCAGCTGAGGGCACACATGAACTGTATGACCACAGAAACCTGAGAACTCTCACAAGTGTTCAAACACAGCCAAGCTTTTGAAGAAGAAGGGAAGCTACAGACTAAAGATGGTCTGACGAGCTTGCCATGAGTGACAGCTTGCCATAAAGCTGCTGTTTATTTCTTCTGGAGAAAGAAAACCAAGCCACGAGCTCCCATATCATGTTTTCAAAATATGATTTGGACCAAGGATTCCTTTCAGACTCAATTTGGCAGTGATGGCCAGTTTTCTTCAGACTGAACAGTAAGTTTTAAAATTATTTATCAGCCACCAAAAATTCACACTTCTCTGAAGGTTTTTGTCTAAATTTCCTCTGTCTTCCTGCTCAGCAATTTGTCCTACCTCTTAACCTTCTTATTAATTTACATTTTCTCAGACATCCATGCAGTAAGTACATTTTAAGAAAACACTGGGTAGTACAGTAAGTTTTTGGAAAAGCTCAGTATTTTCAAAGTTTAGACAAAAACCCAGGCCTCCCAAGAGATCTGAAAAACAGATACAGTACACACTGGAACGGTTAGATGCTCTAACACACACCAGAAGCCTAAATTCTAGAAAAACATTTAAACTTATCTGAGGCAGTAACGTCTTACAAGGGCAGAAACAACTATAGAACAGCTCTTCTGTAAAATCTGTGACATATTAAACTTTCTGTATTGTCTCAAGTACTCCACACTGAAAGTTTAACATTTCAATTGTGAAACAGCTGCAGTTATTACAAGGCAGGGCTGCTGGAAAAGCTGGGTATGCGGCAGGTTCAGATTCCAAAAGATAGTGACACTTCACAAATTGCCTTTAAAGGTGGGAATAAAATACTTGAGAAGCTGCCAAGACTTGTCAACTAATCTGTAGAAAAAAACCCAGGAAAATACACTCTTCAGTTTCAAACCCACATACACACCACGGTGGCTTCATCTCACTTCTATTAATCTGATTTTTAAACAGCAACTGTAAACACATCACGAATATCTGGTTTTTTGAATTTGAATTTCAATAGCAGACAACTGATTCATATTTCTCAAACTAAGTATTCCTATTTGTGTAAAAACTGCTGATGATTTCAGGCAATGACTATACAGTAGGTGATCACAAAACCACGGATATGAAGACTATTCAGTTTTATAGTTTTAAACATTTGAATCAAGAGTCACACTATAGTTCACTGCGGCAGTAAAGAGCAAACATTTACCATACTCATCCTTTTCCTGTTTTGAAATAAAGCATGGAAGATTTATCTAAAATCAGCATTTCCTAGTGGCTACATGTTGGAAGGGGCACAAGAACAAACCTAACCACATCTGAGTAGAGCTGTGTCTGGTGACAGGCAGAGCACGACTGCTGTGGTTCATCTGGGAAGGGCTGTGGAGCACTGCAGTTGTGGGAATGCCTCCTGAAGTCTTTACGTGCCAACTTTCGGGAGGTTAATAATGACAAGTTACCTTAAACAAGGATATTTTTATTGGGTCCAATATTGAAGCATAATTAGGTTAAGGTCCTTTAAAAAGTAAACTCTTAAGAATAAAACCCCCCAACCTTATGAATGGCAATTGGTACATGAAGTTTAGTTTTAAATAAAATTTTACCAGGCTTGGCAAAATTTTTTACCATGTGAAAATATGCTAAAAGCCAAATTGTGTTTTGAATCTAAAACTACTGAACAAGGTTTGAACAAAATACTCCAATTACAAAAAAGGGCAAATATAGGTTTAATGCCAGTCATCCAAAGTTGACATTAGTCTCTTAATATAAGACAAAAATAGTAATTTTCTTTTATTTTTTAACCTACATTAAGTACAGTCAGAAGTAGTTGCTCTATAGAATATGCATCATTGAGATCTAAAAGCAAGATCAGCAGAGAATGCTGACTCATGCATTGTAAGATCTTCTCAACATAGTGACAACTCCATAGCAATCTCTGGAAATGTCTCTGGGTTAAGGACTGGATTAATGCTGCAGATTGGTTTTGTTAAATGTGTGTATAATTTAGTTCTCATTCGCTGCAATCACATGTCCATGTTATAGCCATTTAGCACAAATAGTATTTTCTTGCAGACCTAAGGGTGTGTCAATATCCATTGAACCACAGAAAATGCCATAAAATACTCTATGCAATCTTTAAGCATCTGTCTTCAATATGATTGTATTTACATATTTTTATGAACTTATAATATGTAATAAGCCAATGAAGACATTTTTACAACGTTTATTAGATTATGGATTTATAAATTCCAGGACTCAGAGGCACATAGTTTAAAAGGCCAAGAACACCAAAACTAATTAAGTCACAGAAATCAGAATATTTATGGACGTAACACCAGTAAAAAATAAAAATCACATCCAGACTAAAAGCAACACTTCTTAAGAGTCATCCTTCAAAGTTAGCATAATAAAAAGTTCTCATTTCCCTCAAAGAAAAATAATTCATCCCACCTACCAGGCTAGAAAAACCTATTTACAGTTGTACTTTGATCAGAAGTATCATTAAGTTGTGTAATACAGCCACTTCTATTCTGCCATTAGAATTTAACATTTCTTTTAAAGTATAGTTGTATTTACAAACGCATAAATATTGTAACTCTGATCTTCATTAAGGTTTGAATGAAAACAGGTTGTTAAGTCACAATACAAACGTGTTAGTGGAAAAGTAGGTGCATTTCAGTATAATTCTCAAAGAATAGGAAGCCAATACTTCTGATAAAGCTCAAGTTCATCAACGAGACCGGATTTTTAAGTTACGTTAATGAAGATTAAACCTCTTCTGTGTTAATTCTTTACATTGGTTTCTTCAGTCGACTTTCACTACGCTGTATATTTTGGTTACAAACCAAAAGCATGCAAAGAATCCAATTGTCCCTAAAAGAAAAAAAAAAATTGCATGTTAGAATACTGACACAGGAGATGTTAATTTCTATCCATAGTTTGTAAGACAGGATGTATGTATATGTGATCTGCTGTCCTTAGTCTTCAGTACATCAATCAGATCAGAAAATGGAAAGTTACAGACAGTACCTGGCCCTTAAAGGCATCAACTACTCTATAACCTATCTCATTATTTTCAGGACCACAGAATAGATCACATGGAAGACTCTGGTTGTAAGATGTTTCTGTGTTATTTGTCTGACATATTTGTTCTTGTTGTTCCAGTATGCTGCAGTCCCACTCCTTCACATTGCTCCATTTCACCCCTTCTCAGTGACTACTCATACACACTTTATCTGATCAGCTCAGCTGTCAGAATATTGTTATTATGTTTAATAAACCATTTAAACTAACAGCACCAAAGAGAGTTCCCATTACTTAGTAATACTTGAAGGTCTTGGAAAACTAAAGCACTACCTTTATTTCTCCATAGACTGAGTTAATACAAATTTCAAACCTTAGTGTAGTTACTACACAACTTGTAGTCCTATTGAAAACATGTGTTACATACTTTAACAATAAACACTTCTGAAATACTTATGGCAGTCAAAGCATACACGCAAATTTGAACTAAAAATTAAGGATGAAGACCATTTCCCTAATAAGTTATCATCCTTCTAGCAGAATAAAAACAGCTTCATCCCTTCTCTTTGTGTAACTCCAAAAGAAACTTTAAACAAAAATATTATTTTGAATGTGAAATAGTTAATACAGTTGGGCTTTGTTAATCTAACTGGATTACCTCAAAATTCAGTCTCAATCAGAATGATACTGGATTAAACAGCAGCTCGGAACACCTGTTACATGAACCTTAAGTTCCCATAAAAACCAGGACAGGAAAAAAGCCCTGAAGATTATCTGACTTTTGTCTAAGTACCTCTTCTAAAATCATATCCTTAATTTATACAAGTGTCAACGGAGTTCTTTGGAGGAAAAAACCTTCCTTTATTTTAGATCAGATAAGAGGGACAACAGAAGTTGTGTGGTAACTCATTCTCTGTAAAAGCTTGAAAGGACCCATGAATGATATCATGGTCATTTTTTTTCACTTTACGCTTGCTAAACTACTGATGTTTAAGTGACTCATTTACTATGATACGTAGTTGTGATCCAAGCTGTGAATCAAAGATTTGTCATGTAGCTCCCGGTATTCTGCCTGCTGAGTCTGATCAATGACCTGGAATGCAGTATGGATGCAAGTGCCTGAAGCATGTGTTACACTGACATAGCAGCAGGGCACCGTCAAAACCCTTCCTCCCGATCCTGACAATTTTTAACAGATGAGTAAGCAGCAGCAGAATAGTTTCCATCCAACAATTATGACTTTTTCTTTTTAGCTTTTTGATCATCCTGACATGGGAAGTCAGTTGCCTTTGGGAGCAGTTTTTGCTAAATTGCTAATATGTTCTTTTGTTTAACAAAATGGAGAACTGCCTGTCCCTTTACTCTACCTCTGATTTCTTCTGTAAAACCTTATCTCAGAGCACATCAGTAAATCTCAGAGAAATGAGCATATCTGCTTTTACATTCATATCAACGTAAATGGACAAAATTATTCTTAAACCTTAAGAAACAGGATTATTTCCACAAATTAAAAGGTAATTTGCACCTAATCTTGTGGGAAGTAGATAAAATCGTTAAGCACACAGGGTTTTACAATTCTGTGTGATTAACTCCACATGTATCCTCCCCTGATTTCAACATACAAACTGAAAATTTAAAAAAAACAAGAGCATACAGACTCTGAAAACTTAGTTCTAGTTGCACAGCACAACTTGCATTTCTACTGTCCCAATTACAAACAAATGACTGCCACAAAAAGCAACTGAAGGGGGCTGAGAATAAACCACCTCTTCTTTGCATACTTGTGAACCTACCATAAAAATTTGCTGGAAGGTGCTGCACAGCCACTTGGGCAACCGAAAGTGAACACATGAACAAAGGAAAAGAGGGATGCACTGGACACATCTTAATGCCTCTAGACAATGTCAAGTGACATGACTGACTTGAAAGAGTAAAGGCAAAAAATGGAAATTATATGGGTATCTGAGGTGCAGAAAGGCAGCTACACCAAATCGCAGCACAGAAATTTATTATAAATCCCTTTTATTGTGAATGAATCCACTCTAGAATTACTGCATGCATCCAAAGTAAACAGAGTGAACAAAGGAGACAGGGAAAACACAATTCTGGGCAAAACTGTTTACTACTACAGACAGACTTGCTGAACATCTGTTGGAAATGCCTGTGAAACTAAATTAATTGACCTTACACTTATGTAAGGCCTAATTATTTTTCACGCTACTCTGTAAGTTTGCACTGCATTTAAAATCGATCTGCATACAGCAGTACACATTCATGTCTAGTTGAACAACCATGCATCCTAGGATTTTTTAGTTTGATGACACTATCAGTACACCCAGACCAGAAGTAAAGGTTAAGAGAAAAGCAGGGTGAGAATCTCTGATCTATGCACTCAGAATGACTTGTAAACTGGTACAGAAATGTGAATAAAAGTAGAGATGTATATATTACAAACTATCTGCAAGCAATGCCAAAACACATTAGACTGACTTAAGACGAAGGATAGAAGATACAACTAACCACTTTTGGGACACAGCTTGATCTTATATAATGCACTCAAGTCCCATTTCTTCCTTTTAACAGGCAATGACCCAAGAAAATCCTTGCAAGCCATTGCTCTTGTTCATCATCATCTGCATTCAGTCATAGTGTGCAAACAGCTTCAATATTTCCTTAGCTGAAGAGGAAATATCTCTGAAATATCTGGTTAAAATGAACACTGCTCTCAGTTTTTTTCTTTTTTCTCACTATTTTTGTTCTCCTGTGTTAAGTGGAAATGAAAATTCTACTTAATAGTTATAGTGAGATCTGTATTAAAAGCTCTGATGACAAGCCATTTGTAGTCCAGGAGGCCTCAAAATGTAGTGTCTACACATAAATATGTATCAAAGCCTTTGGAATCATTGAAAGTTATCATCAACATGAAGCCTGAAATTATCTAAACCATTGATCAGTTCAAAGTAGTTTCAGAGGTATTGCTCTGTAGGGTAGACTATACAAGGATGGACTGCATTCTGCTGGAGCAGAATACAGAATTTTTAAGATTTTTTTTAGGTGTTGGCAGTTGCTGCCTTCTTGCATCAGTTTGAAAGGAGACTTCTTGCATTTTCACTGCCATTTTTCCACTCTAAACGAGGGCTATTTGTGTCTGACTGAAGACAACAATGCAAGATTTTGTGACCTCATCTCAATTACTGAAGAGGAAATTGAAATGCAGCACCTAACACAGATGTTTTTCCAAACATGCACAGTGAAGATTACAAGGTTCTGACAAGACTGATAAAAAAAATGTTAGAGAAATTCTATCTGCTTCCCATGCCACCTCAATGCAATTGGGATAAGGTAAATACATTCTGGAAGAGAGCAAATTAAAGAGAAAAAGCATTCTTTGTCAACTTTTACTCCTCTCTTTTCCTTTCACCTATTCCATAAAATCTGCAGTTTTTGTTCTGACACTGTAACTTTATACTTGATTGTGCGTGATTTAAAGCGTGCTTCTCCAAAGACAACTAATTTTAAAAACTGAGTCTGTCATATGAGTATCCTAAGAATGAAATCTGGAAAAGTACTTATCACACATTTATAGACCTAATGATAGGCCACACCTCAAATTAGCAGTTTTGCCTCATCCTCACTTATCTCTTTCAGTAAAATTTTTAATTACATAGTTGCAATATGCTACACAACTACCTGGAAAAAAAATCAAAGGCATACATAAATTTATAATTCTGCATCAAGATGAGTTTTGCCAAGGATTCTACTGTGCAACACTACAGGCAGATTTAAAATTTAAAATTAAGGTTCAATACACTCACCTGTGAAAAGAAAGAAGATCAGAACCATAATCATGGTATAACCGAAATATAAAATGGTGCTAGCTGTTCCTGTGATTTGCAGTTTAGAAAAGAAATAATGTATTGCATATATTAGGAAATAAACTGCAGTGAAACCACTCGTGAGAAATGAACGCCACTGCCAGTGATAGTCCTAGAAAAAGTGAGGAAAAAACACAAACATGTGAGCAATACTGCATACATCTCTAGCCCATTGACCCTACTAGTGAATGCAGAGCTACTTTTTCTATTTTAACATTATCCAAAAGTAAGGTTTTGTAGGGGTTTTTGATCTACAGGGAGAAGAACTATATATAACCAATACTGCTTTAATCACAGCATTCAAAATTAGAGATAAGTAACCTAAAGATCAATAGCAAATAGACAAAAATACTAAAACCCCAAATAAGCCAGATGTACTTATTTCCGGCCACAGAGATTTCTTTCCCCCAAGGTTGGGCATGTCCAAAATGGACTCTGATTGAACAAAATTAATGGATTAGTTTAGCACCTTCAGAAAACGGGGAGTGAGAATCTAAAGATGTGGTATCTGACTCAGCAATACCCAGTGCAGGGTTTTAATATTTGTCACAAGTTTTGCCAAAAGTAGCCTGCTTCACTTTTTAAAAACATGGTTTAAGTACATCTCATCTAGTAACAGTGTTCATGTTGAATTCTGGAATACTTATTTTTAATTACAAAAGCATTAAAATTTTCTTAAGCATTCTTAAAACATTATCAGGTCTGAAAACTAAGAAATATTTCCTACCTCTGCACATAGATGGAAGTAGCAGAGCAGTATTGTAGCCTCGGAACATGTAATAGCCAAAATAATGAATACCAGAAACAGGAAGCCAAACATGTAATACATCTGGTGGGACCTATAAAAGGGAGTTAAAAAAAAATTTAAATGGCCATTGTGCTATTATTATTTCTTAATATGTAGTAACATCACCTTCACCTTAAGTATTTTCCCCTTCCTTTTGAAATACTGTCAATTGTGCAGCCATACAATTGCCTAATTTATTTTCTAACTAAAGAATAGGAACTTTGGCACCTCAGTCTGAGAACACTGAAAATGCAAGGCCAAAGCATGCCCCTGGTTGTGACTTTAGAGAAAGAAATGACTAGACATAATGGTAAAATCACAGTACCAGTGAAGTCAGCGTGACCTCTTCCACGGACTTCAGCAGAACCTGGATTTCACCTCACATTTCAATCAAAGGGGCAGAGCTCCAAAATAACAAGAAATGTCAAATGCTGTAGCTGTCTGTGTTGGGTAGAGGCACCTATTCAAGGTTCAGAAACAGTTTAACAAGATCCAATAACTAAATTGTGCCAGAAGGAAGACAAATTCCTCACAGTAGATTAGTTTGTCAGTGAGCTCACATCAAAATTCACTTATACTGGACTAGTCTTTGGTGCTTTATTTTTTAAAATAATTACTCTCCTGTTTTGTTTTTTTTTAATAAAGATTTCACAAGAATTTGTTCTTGGTTCTTTTTTTTCTCCCAAGAGTAGTAATATTTTTCTAGCCTAATAACAACCACCAAAAAAATCTCAAGTTTATTTTAATAAACTTTACTACTGTCAAGTTATATCCCATATATCAGCTTCAGAGCCACTTCCACATGAAGTCAGAAGAGTAGCATGAGAAAACAACAAACTACCTGAATATTGTATGTCAGCTGTAAATTGCTAAGCATATCACAGCCACCTCTCTACACCCCAAAAAGCACAACAGGCACTGATTATCTTTGAAACAACAAAATATTAAAAAGATGTTAACATTTAAATTTTATTGAACCAGTATTATGGTAACCCTGCATCCTCAAAAATTCAGGCAAAGCATCTTGAAGAACAACTTTCACAAAGAAATTACCACTTTTTATGACAGAGAACATTCAAATTATGGTGAACTTACCAAATACTATTGAGAATAAAGAACAACTGTATAAAGATACATCCAAAAGGAAGAATCCCTCCCATGATAATGCCAGGTAATGGCTTTGTATAGAACGATTGCTCAGGAATCTGACGAGGAATTTGGTTTGTGCGAACAGGGTGTTCAATAGCCTTTAAATGAAAATAACAAACAGTTAAATAAATAACATGTCAAACTACAGCACTACCTTTTTGCTTTCTTTTTGTAATGGGTGGTGGCAAAAAGTCTACTCTTTGTTTTGAGCATGTGCATACCCAGCTGCACTACATTTGCTTTTGCTCCCAGCTCAGCTACCAACACTTGCTTGGCAAGCTCGCTGAAAGACAGCTCTTACTGAAAACATAGTGACAGGTATTTCAGACTTCCCTTGTAATGTTTGCCTATCTATCATCTGTCACAGAGCCTGAGCTGATTTACCACATTTCAGCTGGGGTAGTGGTGGTGCAGACTCCTGCTTTCCCCTTCTAGAAATTCCTGCATGTTGTTTTTCAGCATTTACTTCAAGAATCACACTAGGATAAAATTTACTCAAAGGATTCAATCTGGCAATTCAATCCTAATTTAAGACACATGCATAGATCAGCGTGGTGGGAGAAAACAATGTAAGGCATTGTAAGATACATGCACACTTTGCATCTTCCCCTTTTCACAAAGATTATATCAAAAGCATCAATAGATACTTCCTTCCTGATTTGATTTTCAAGTTTTTGTGACACCTACCACATTGCCTTATTAGCTTATCAAATCTTCCTTCCTTAAAAGAAGATGTACACACCTGTACAATGCAGGGGAACTTGATGGAATTTCAACACAGTTATCAGAAAAAACCCATTGAATTCTGGTTAAGAAAAACAGGATAACTACACAAGTGAGTTTAAAAGTGCCTACTAAGACAATATTCTCTGAAGGTAATACAGGAGATCTACAGGGAGATGGAACCCTGGCTTCCTACGCAGGAGAAAACCCACAAATGTATCTGCAAGTATAGAAATTTGTTTGTGGGGGATAGTAAACTGGTTTTTAAGAAAAAAAATCTCATTATTTAATGATTTAGTCACCAAATTATGAAATGTTTGGTCACAAAGAGCCCTCATGAGAATATGTAACATTGATTTGTTTAGGAGTAAATCCCAATTAATGTCTGCCAGAGATAACCATTTACAGAACACTTATGCAAACAGATTTCACACAACTCCAGCAATCTGATCGAGAAACATCCTCAGTGTAGAGGGCAGACAGGAACAAGAAATACATGATGAAACCCAGAAATGCATCATTTGCTTTCCCTTACGCTTGCTGGGTCAAGTATTTGTTTTAGTATATGAAAAAGATGCTAGTTAAAAAAAAAATGCACAAATCACCGATTTATCCATAGCAATCACTCAATTAAATACAATGATAACCCAAACCCTTGCAGAGAAGTATCACTGCCACCATGTATCAAAGCCTTGGAATCCCAAGGCTGGATATCTAAGGCAGTTCTAAAGTAACTGAACAGAACTGGAGCCAACAGTGCAACTAACTTAGGTGCTACCTCAGTCATGGCCTATACAGAGAAAAGCATTTGTGTGTGTACATGTATGTATACACTTAAAAAACAGCTTCTCAGAAACACTTACATTTTTCTTGAACCCAAAGTAGGCACCAATGAACGTCAGCGGTACAGATATGCAAAACCAGAGTGCCAAAATAGCAACCAAAGTACCGAACGGAATAGCTGCCGAGGAGCCTTCTCCCCAGAGAATGAGGTTCATGATAAAAAAATCTGCAAATACAATTCTGAAAAACACACAGCACACTTAGAGCACAGCAATACTTCTTAACATTTAGTAACGTTGACAAAACAATGGCACTGTTTTAGCACAAATCTCTGCTAAAACCAAATGACACACACAAAACATGAAAATGAAGAGGTCAGACAAGCAATTCTTTGTTAATCTAGTGGGACTGAACTCCAGCAGGAGCTGACGTTCCAACTAAGCTATTTCAAATATATGCTTGTCTTAACTACACTTCAGGGTAAGACTGCTTGCTGTGATTAAGTGGAAAAAATTATCAGAGTGGTTATACATTATATGACACTATATAAGACTGACTACAGTCTGGTCAGAGAAACAGCCCAGAGAATAAAAGAAAACAGTGAAAAAGTGCACCTAAAACTTACTACTATCACAGTGCTTTTTCCTAATCAACCTTTTCATGTGGCAAGAGTAAACAAATGCTTATACAAAAAAAAATCTAAGGATGATATGCCACTAACCTACTTATCTTTGTCAAAAGCACCACGATACTCTTGTAGCTTCCAGAATAAAGGGACAATGTAAGATTTACTTGTATAGCCGAAACTTAAAAAATTAGCTATGCACATCAGAGAAGCAATTTAATTTTACTAATCATGGCAATATTCTCAACTTACCCAGGACAAAGGAATGATGTCAGCAGGACATTTGTTTTCCATTTCTCACCTCCAAATGCTGTATTAAAACATTTGACAGACATTAAAACATGCATTAAGCTCAACTATTAATTTTCCAGTCCATTTACCTGTTATACTTAGCTTGCAGATACTCAAATAATGAGCTATCATGCCCAAATTTAAAACAATAAACTAAATCTTCAGTAATAAAATTATATTTCCATATCCTATTGCTTAACCACAGAACTTCAAAGCAAATAATCTCAGACTAGGGTCAAGAAAGGTATCCAACTAAAACTGTGTCTCTGACCACTTTGTCTACTAAAAGAAAGGAACAGATTTGCAGTATTTCTAAGTCTTTAAAAAACATTTTAAACCTGGAGTGATTAAGAAATTTAAGCTTTCTAGCATGTGACTGCAGGTTTCAGTAGGTAAAGATACATAAATACGTGAAAACCAAGCTTAACAGTTTTCTTGAAATAATTCTTGCTTATGAATCTTACAGGAGAGTCAGAACTAACACGCTTACAGAAGTAGTGATGTTTTCTTGAGTCTTAGCAGCATTAAGCAGTGGTGATACCAAAAGACCAAAGATAGCTTTATTAATAAATCTTTATGAATTTGCACTCTGCTGATAAAAATTCTAGTCAGTATACTTTCAAATGAAAATATCCTGCTGGAGTGCAGTGAAGCTGATAATTTCATCTGAGCACTGCCATAATGACATGCTTCTTTATTTCAAGAGTCAGAAGTGATTATGGTTAGAGTGATTTTAATTAAGTTTCTATTTCTTCATAAAAACTTGGTAGAACGTGACAGCAGTTATTAAGATTAACCATTTAATTTCAATTCAGGTTTCACTTTTTAACTGCAATATTGAAAAAAACCCCAAATTTTTAAAACTGGATATCCATTTCAGTTGCCTTTTGTTTTATGTCTCATATTACTTTATTTGTATACTGTAAAAGTAACCCCATTCATGTTTACATGCTCTATACAGGGTGTGAACCACTTCCTGTTATAACAAAAATATCTCTGGATCAGTCACTCACTGTCTTAGGAGTTAAACACAACATTCAGGTATCAACTAAGTGATTCCCCGTAAGTAAAATATGAAATATAATCATTAATGACTACATCTCCACCAAAGACACAGGATTTAATTTACCATCAATACGCTCCAAAATATCCTTCAAAACACATAGCATACAGCACAATATAAAGAATAATTCTACCCTCAATATGTTCCTAGTACTAAAATTTCCTTCTGTTTAAGTCTAACTGGCTTGGAGATCAGGAATAGTTCACTATCATGTCACTACCACTGTAAAAACTCCCTACAAGATACAAACTCATTTTTCCCACTGGTTTTCCCCACATGAAAGTTAGAAAATTTTAGAAGAAAGAACTCCAATATCTACTGCCATGCTGAAGTTCTGAAATAAACTCCTATCATGGATACTCAGAACTAAAGTAGTCCAAAAGATTCATCTCTCACAGTCAAAAAAACTTTCATCTTGAGTAAGGTAATTAAAACAAGCTGTATGTGGAATGCCATGCTTCACCTTAAAATAAATCAGAGGATACAGGGGTAAACCATCTGAGTCTGGTAGACAGACCGGTCTTGAAACAGTAGCTGGGATCAGTGAGGGCAAACAGTATCAACTGACTCCTGTCAGGGGCCCAAACACCACTGGGTTGGTTTCTACAACTACAGAACACCTAACAATCCTTATCCCTGTGCTCCAGCCACAATCTGATAAGCACTATTCTCCAAAAAACCTGGGAGCTAGCTAAGAGGTCACAAATCTCAGGCATGCAAGAACTGAGGTCCTCAATTTGGGGATGCAGGTGCGTGTTACCAAGCAACATCCATGGCTAAAACTAAACGCAGGTTTACATCATTCCCCCAATTACAGGAAACAGAAGCAGAAAACTGTCTGATGTAAAGATGTAATGACCTTAGTACTAGTACTATTTAATTCCACAAATACACAGCAGCAAGAGCAATTCAGGCTCTTTAGGCATGATTACATCAAAACCAGTGTAACTATGTTATTGTTCTATATATGTTTTCTATTGTTACGGTAAGTGCATTTCTCCAAGTTGCCCTGAGGGAAGCTACAAACAGTGCTGCAAAATAAAAATCAGTTCTGTAGGGATAATTTACTTTAATGAACTTAAGCCTTGTCATTTGCAGTAACTTTTACTCACATTTGTAGAATCTGGCAGCAATATAACCAGCTGGAGTTCCGAGCAGTACCCACAAAACCACAGCACAGGTCATGAGAGCTCCCCTGTTAGCAGGTGACAAAAATCCCAGGCAAGCAAAAACTGTGAAACAGAGATGCACAATTTTAGAAATTATGTTAGAGATTTATACTGTATGGTTGAACATCAGTTATCTTAAAATCTGTGCAAACTAAGCTGCATGTCTTCTACATCAGCTCAGATGTTTCTAATGACTTTTATGAAATTTCTCGACAAAACTATACTGCTATTTTTACTAGCACCATGTAGTCAGCAGTGAAAAATCATGTATACTCAACTAAATCCTCCCCACCTGACTACTTACACAGGGTAACAAAAGTCATTATTAAGATTTGTGTGCCAGAGCCTAGAAAAACTGACAACAGCATTCCTTTTCTTGGGGGCCTGAAAATATCACCATGAACCAGTTTCCAGCCAAATTCTTCTTGAGCATCTTCCTGTAAAAGAAATACACCTATTTTAATACAGGAGATCACAACTTACATAGCCTGTTACAGCTACACATTTAACTGAAAAAATTACATTCCAAATGAATTTTAGGAGCTACATTTTAGACTTACAGTGGAATCCATCTGATTGTATCTTGCAATATCTTTATGCAGTGTCCTCAACATAATCATAGCTACCATTCCAGACAGAAAGAGGACAATCACCAGGGAATTCATAATACTGAAAAAAAAAAGGAAAATAAATGAAAATCATCATTCAAACTGCAATGTAAACACTTCAGTACAATAAACTTCCTTCTCACCTAAACCACTGGATGTGAGTGTGAGGCATGGATTCCAAAATATAATCCCATCTTGATGCCCACCTGATACTTTTTTCTTCCTGAAAAGAGTAAACACATGAGTTTCAGATACAGTCAGTATCCAACCTATACATTTAAAAGTTGATGTTCATGCAAAGCAATCTTAAATTTTGTGACTAATGGAAATTTCAAGTTCCACGCCTTACAGGGAATAGCTTAATAATAGCTAGCCAGAGCAAATGTAAGATTTGACCATAGAAGCTAACCCAAAATATTTTCTGAATTTGAGTATGTGTGTCTTCTTAAGACATAAAGGCCTACCAAATTAATTTAATTGTGTTTCCTCCCTTTAAGAACTGTATTAGCTCATCTGGAATTGGAATGGACTAGCAGATTAATGAAAAAACGTGCATTTTTTAGCACATGTAAGTCCACATATTCAGAAACTAAGCTATGCTATACAGTCTCCAGCATAATACTTCACTCTCTAGATCATGCTCTGTCCAAATTATCCTTTGCTTTCATACAACCTCATTTCAGTACCAACTACCAATCCCATTACAAACAGCTTTTACTGCAGGACAGGCGGAGAGACAATACTACAGAACTTACACTATAAGTAGAGAGAAGCAAATTATTCCTCCAGGCATTTCAACAGATTATACTTATTCAGATTGAACATTCATTGATCAGAAACACTTCAAAAAGGACATTTCTTTGCTTTGTTTTTCAGAGTAAACAAGAAAAAAGGAACAGACAGTGCTAGTCAAGGTGAAGATTGCTATTAAACAAACCATAAACACTACTATCAATTAATAAAATTGGCTAAGTGTCTGACAGGCTGTTGTTTCAGTAATTTACAGCATACAAGAGCAAGTGTGCCTTCCAGTAAAGCCAGGTTTTGAAAAAAACCCAGTGGGTTAAAAAATTTAGCCAAGATCACGTATCTAGTTTACTGAGATAATAAAACTATGTTTCAAAGCAAGCAAGTTTCTAAACCAGTATCAATGACTCTAGGATAGAACTGCATTTTTCCTCACACCTAAACTGCCTTTCTTGTCTTCCTGAGACGACCTGATCTGCCAACCCAATGGAAATTCAGAAGACTACCTCCAACTGATGTAACACTGTCCACAGGACAGTAACACACACACAGCTGGGCATGTCACTTTTGAAGGGGAAACAATAAAATAATACGAAGCTGATGTCACTCAATTACTAACTTCTGATAGGTTTCCAAAAATACTTGCTTTTTGGTATACTAATTCATTTCAGCACCATAAGTGATATAAGTATACTTCTTACACTATTTATTGTATTTTGAACTCAGACTAACATGGAAACAGTTTGAGAAAAGAGTATGAAACTTTGGGAAACAGTTTGTCCAGCAAACTCCATTTACAGAAAAACAAAATCAAAACCCCCTCTCTTGTCTGTCAACCAAATGAGATATATTCAGCTGTCACTGCTGCCTGCAGTTGCCTGAGGTACTGCTCCTCTGCTTTTAAATAGAGTAGTACAACAAAGAACACCAGCTTCCTACTCCTTTGCAGGTTTCCATGAGAGGAAGACCTTGGAGAGAAGACAGCTTTTGCAGCAGGAGAAGAGAAAACAATCAGCTTCAACCTACCTACAACAGTGACTTGCTGAAACACACAATTTCTCAGACTTAAGACAGATTGAAAACTAATCTACCAGACAACCTAGGCAGACATGGAAAGTGTGACTCTTTTAAAAACCACGTGTTTCACATTCACTCTCTGTGTGTTGGTATGCAAAACTGTGACGTACGTGGTTAAATCCCAAGCCACCTCTGACATTCCACTTCAAATAAAGTTTTAAAACTACAAATTTACTATTGTGAGCTAATTTTAATTGCCCATCTTTATAATTCAGAGTATTAATGCATGATTTTAAGAGGTAACTACCACAGAAATCTTAGTACTTACATGAAAAGTAACTGAGTATGTGTAAGCAATTTTGACTTCTCCACTAGCCTTATTACTTATATCCATAGGTACTCCTGAGCAGTCAGGGTTGTCTGGATGGGTATGCTTGTAACTGCAGGAAGAAAAGACACAGAATGAAAGCTGCTTCGATGACAAATTCTTAAGAAAGAATTCATTCATCTTAGAAAAGCATACCAAGGATTCTTCCCTTAAATACAAGAATTGTTCTTAATGTCTCATAAATTTCAGAACTCATAAGGAACATATCTTAAGCTAAGGACCTTCTGAAACTTGAACTTCTTAGACAAGATTTGTCTCTTGTAAAAAGAACACAATCTCTTACACAGAGTAACAATAATGAAAGAAGCCTTAGTACTGCTATGAACCTCCAAAACACTCAAAAGGTTATACCACCAGAATTACTAACTTCTGCCAGAAAAAAATGCTTTCAACTGAACCAACAAGGCAACAGGCTCAGTCATATCATGAAAGACAAGATGCTAAGAAATAATAAAACAGACACCAGTTGTGCAAAAGGCAAACTTGGCAGTTGTTCTGGTGTCTCTGTATCTGTGAAATCTTTCTATTCAAACCCGGGCTGTTGAAGACATCAAATCTTGCACTCCAGTCAAGCCTGCATCAGGCATTGGTGGCCTATTCTGATACAAAACAGAATATTCCCTGGGAGGCAAATTAGGGTTCTACGTGCATGCACACACACACCACACCCCACAAACACTTACAGGTTTTATTTTTTCTTGGTCCTAACAGGAAAAAGTGCACCAAGATCCATCAAATTCAGAACAAAATGACATTAGACTGTCCGAACTACACTACATCAATCAACAGGAGAGGTTAGCTGCAGGTCACATATCTGAAAACATTTCTGACTAGCAGCAGGTTCCCAGATCAAAGCAAGTGTCTTGAGATGGATCACTTTTCGATGACAAGCTACTTTCAACTACTAACCTTTTTGGTTCAAGTTTAGCAGCAACTAGTCTGGCTCCCAGAGCTTCATTTTCCACAACATGGTAATATATTTTTATGTCAACATGGTTGAAAATATAAAAGGTATCTTTTTCATGAAATTCTGACTGCAATGAGAAAAGGTTGTATTAAACAATCAAAAAATATAGACATCTCAAAGCCTTAGACAGAAGCCAGCATAACAGAATTTTAGACTGTATACAGTTTCTCTGTCAAGAAGTTGTCCTAAAATATGAATGTGAGATACTGGGAATTATAAAGACACTAAGTGCCTTCTTGCATTAAAAACACAAGTTAGAAAAGTTAATGCTAAGAACAGTCTACTACAATTGAAAAGTAGAAAAATTAATTTAAAATATTTTAAAAATATATTAATAAATTTCTCTAACTGAAGATGTCCTATTTTATTTAAGCAGCAAACTGAATCAATAACTGTGACAACTTTTGTTATCAGAAGCATTTCATAAACATCAGCTTTTTAAAACAATAAGTATCTTTTTCATCAATTAAACAGAACCTTCCAAGACAAACAATGCAAATAAATGCTGTGACAGAACCACCTTTGAAACCAAAGATGCACAGGGTTGAACAGCAAGCAGCAGTCAAGAATGCTGAATGCAAACCTCTGGTGAAGGGAAACATCACCTTGGAATTTAGTCAGCTTAAGAGGTTGTTCAACTCACAAGTAATTTAACAGCTATGTCTACTGAAGTTCAGTTAGTACTGCTTAAGGATTCTATCCCCACCATTTCTATAGACCACCCCAATTACAAGAATAGTTACATAAATTAAATGTTCTTCTACAGTACATTAGTTACTCCTTCAAAGGTTATTTGCCTTTTATTAAAAGCAAGTATTAAAATAAGATTAAAATAATATTGCCAGATAACGTATTTGATCATAAATGCATCTATTCATATGGAGCCCCTGAAACCAACTCATAGTGGAGGCAATTAAACAAAACTGGCAACAACAGAAACTGTTATCTTTGGTAAGATCTATTCAGTAAAACCAACCATTTTGAAAAAAACCAAAAACCTATTCCAACTTCTCAGTGACATTTGCCATGGAAGAGGTCTGTGGTAGTCTAAAGACTGCCTGGACTTTCTGTTGTATTCTTATCTCCATAATGCTATCAGTGCATTATGTGGACCTCCACCACTAGAGCACCTGTCTTTAACAACAGAATCTTTGCTCATGCAGAAATCTTATGTCTTCTTCCACCAGCTCCCAGTTTTAGGGAAAGCAAACCTTCGAAAAATACGCAGAGGTACAAAGATACCTATGCAAATGTGCTTTCATGAAAACACTTCTATCTCACAAAAAATGTGAAGTCCAAGCCTTCAAACGTTTCAATCTCTTAGACAACAAAGGATGACATGCTTTCCTCCACCATTACCCTCCACACGTACTAAATGCCATGCATGTCCATCCTTTGATCTTTTAGAGCCCTTCTGTATTATGCAGCATAAGAGACAAGGTTTTTAGGCTTAGATCAGGCTTTCCAACTGAGGTACTTGCAGAGACCAAAACACTTGCCTATTTTTAGGCAACATAGGTTCTTAAAATAGCAAGGACTCACCATAGAAACATGACATAGGAGAAATGCTAGTCTCTAAATTAGTAGAAAGGGGATATTAAAACATATATAATTGCATAAACATACGTTAATAACACAGGCATCTTTTGGACGACCATCTTCTGTAATGTAACAGCCAATAGGAAAACCAGGATTGCAGAACCTCTGGCCATCTTCCACATCGTAACACCACGTCACAGGCATGTTGTCCACAATCCTGTAAATGGCATAGTGACACTTCACAGTTTCTCAAAATACACAGTGTAATGGAAACAAAACCAGATTAACATTAATCTAACTATGCTACATTTGTTTCTGGAATATTAACTACAAGAATAATACTACCCATGGAATCGCACCAATTGCCAATCCAAGCTCCAAACGAGTTACAAGCATGTAGCTCTTCAACTGACACCATTCTATTCACCGCACTGTTTCACAAAGTCCCCTTAAAAAAACAGCCCAAAGCAGAAAACTTGCCCAGTCCAAAGTTGTAACAATTTAACTTTTCATTATTTTGTCTTTAAAAAATGGCCAAAACCATCAAATTTGCTAAATCAGCTAAAATTGACAAGTTCAACACAAAACACGAAATTTAAAAAAAATGCCTATATCACATATTGTTACTTCTCCAGTTTCCTCATTGCTCTCCCATTGCAAAAGACATTTTTCATGGGACTTTTTAAACTTTTTTTTTTGCTATTTAAGTGAATTCCTGATCATTAACCTCATTCATAGCTACCACAGAGTATGCAGCATTCTAATTAGATGATCTGCACTACCAAAAAATTGTAAGCCACCAAACAACCGGGGAAATAGTAACTTTCAAACCTGCTGCTTTTATATTATTGCCTCACAATATTTATATTCATATTACCTAAAACCAGGGGGTTTATAGGTCAGTTTCAACGAAAAATTTGTGCAAGTGCATACTCCCATGATGAGATGCAGAAAGTTATAGGACAGTACGATACAAACTGTATATAACATGCAATTAACAGTGCAAATATCAAAACCAAAACCATAGTTTTAAACATAGAGAAAGGTAACTAACATCGGATCCTTCACAGAAGTCCTTTATAGCCCCTTCATAAAAGGTACTACTAGAAGACCATAAACCAATTTCTTTATGTTTTATGAATTGTTTTAACTAGCTGAAAGATAAATCTCAAAAAAATGTCATGTAGAGAAGACTTAAAATGCAGTATCTGCCAGCATTAATTGCCCATGGTGTATTTTCAATGGTATATTAATAAACTTCATATATGAAGACATTAGACAACTGCCATTTTTTGTGCATCACTAAACCAAAAAAAGGACATCCCACTGAAAGTTAATGCAACAATTTTTTTTCTCAACTTCTCAAGCTACTGAATATATTTACAATTAAGTGTCTGATAGATACTTTTAAACTTAATTAAAGACAGGAATTATGACTTCAGACAACAAAAACAAAGCACTATTTAATCTGTTGCATATTGGAACAGCCTCTAAATTAGCACTGCTTTTCAAAGCACATGAACAGAGGGGGGTAAAAAGAATGGTACATGCTGCCTTTATCCACACAACACAGAGAGACTGGCAAAATCCCTGCCAGTAGCTACCCAGCAGAAGTAAGATACAGTATTCTAGGTTCATATTGACACAATAGAAAAGGTGAAGACAGGCCCTACAAAAACAAGAGCTTCCAGGTTTTCAAGAGATTCCGAAGACTACTGCAGCTGCAAGCAGTAGCAGCACCAACCAATTCCTACTCACTTACCATGCTACTACAGGGTACAATGAAGTTACAAATTAGGAGCTATTCCAGATTTAGATTCATTACATTTTGACCATATTACATGAGGCCAATGGCATGAGGTTCAACAAGGCCAAGTGCTGGGTTCTGCACATGGGTCACAACAGCACCATGCAGCACTACAGGCTGGGGCAAGAGTGACTGGAAAACTGCCTCGCAGAAAAGGACCTGGGGGTGCTGGTCCAGAGCGGTCGAACATGAGCCAGCAGTGAATGCAGGTGGCCAAGAAGGCCAGTGTTATCCTGTCTTGTATCAGCAGTACTGTGGCCAACAGGACCAGGGCAGTGGCTGTCCCCCTGTACTCAGCATTGACAAGGCTGCACCTCAAATCCAGCGTCCAGTTCTGGGCCACTCACTACTACAAAGATGTTGAGGTGCTGGAGCGTGTCCAGAGAAGGGCAGCAGAACTGCGGAAGAGTCTCATAATGAGTGGCTGAGGGAGCTGGGGTTGTTTAGTCTGGAGAAAAGGAGGCTCGGGAGAGACCTTTCTGCTCTCTACATATGCATGACAGATGTTCAAGGTGGAGGTCAGCCACTTTTCCCAGGCAACTAGTGATAGGAAGAGAGGAAGTGGCCTCAAGTTGTGGCAGAGCAGGTTCATGTTGGATATTAAAAAAATTTCTTCACAGAAAAGGTGGTCAGGCATTGGAACAGGCTGTCCAGGGAGGCAATGGAGTCATCAACCTTGCAAGCATTTAAGACTAAATATGGCACTTAGGGACATGGTTTAGTGGTGAAAATTGGCAGTGTTAGGTTAATGTTTGTATTTGGTTTGTGTGGCAAGGTTTTGGTTGGCAGGGGGCTAATAGAGGTTTTTGTTAAGAACTGCCAGAAGCTTCCCCATGTCCAAGAGAGCCAGTGCCAGCTGGCTCCAACACAGACTCGCTGCTGGCCAAGGCCAAGCCCACAAGTGACCAGAGACAGCACCTCTGGGAAACAGATTTAGGAAAGGGAGGAAAAACCCCTCACAACAGCAGCTGCAGCTGGAGAGAGGAGTGGGAATATGTACAACTCTGCAGACAAAAAAGTCAGTGGAGAAGGCAGGGGAAGAGCTGCTCCAGGCACACGAGCAGAGATTCCCCTGCAGCCCATGGTGCAGACCATGGTGAGTCAGGCTGTCCCCTTGCAGCTCATGGAGGACCACAGGGCAGCAGATATCCACTTGCAGCCTATGGAGGACCCCACACTGGAGCAGCTGGATGTGCCCTGAAGGAGGCTGTGATCCCATGGGAAGCCCACACTGGAGCAGGCTCCTGGCAGGACCAGTGGTGGAAAGATGAGCCCAGTCTGCAGCAGGTTTGCCAGGACTTGTGAACCCATGGGAGAAGCATGCTGGAGCAGCCTCTTCTTGAAGGACTGCAGCCCAGGGAAGGGACTTGCATTGGGGAAGTTCATGAAAAACTCTCCCATGGGAGCAACCCCACACTGGAGCAAGGGCAGAGTGTGGGGAGTCCTGACCCTGAGGAGGAAGGAGTGGCAGAGACAATGTGTGATGAACTGACTGCAATCCTCACTCTCTGTGCCCCTGGGGGGAGAAGGTGGTAGAAACTGAGAGTGAAGTTGAGCCTGGGAAGAAGGGAAGAGTAGGGAGAAGGTGTTTTAATTTTGGGGTTTATTTCCCATTATCCTACCCTGATTTGACTGGTAATAAATTAAACTAAACCCCCCAATCTGAGTCTGTTTTGCCCACAACAGTAGATGATGAGTGATCTATCCCTACCTTTATTTTGACTCTTTTGCTACATTTTCCATCCCCTGTCCACCTGAGGAGGGGGGTGACAAAGCAGCTTTGGTAGGCACCTGGTGTCCAGCCAGGGTCAACCCAGGTTGGACTCAATGATCTTAGAGGTCTTTTCCAACCTAAACAATTCTATGCTTGTATATTTGAAATTTTATCTCGATACCATATGCTAGAGAGATTGCTCACTTTTGTTAGTTTTAATCAAAACTAGGCAACATTAGCATACTGCAAATAAGTTTGGTTTGGATAAAGGCTTTCCCTTGCATCTATGCAGCAAAGACACACTGAGCTGCCTTCAAGCAGCAATGACAGAATAAATTGATAGTTTAAGTAGCAAATAATTTTTCACAGTTAATCTTCAAATTTAAAATGACTTGAAGAGATTATACACGTGGAGCAAATACGCTATTCAACAGTGTTCTTACATGTCTCCCAAGAACATCTGGTGATGAACATTGTCAGCCAAGACATCAGTATAGCTGCTGAGTCCAATTCAGTATGTCAATTCCTAATCTTATTAAGTGGCTTTTGAAACCTTAAAAGTACTTTGCACCATCTGTGTTCCTCAGGAATTTCATGATAAATTGAAGCTGGATAATATCCCTCTACTGAATCCTCACTTATGCTACCTTGTTGATCCCTGTACAACATACCTCTGTACCGTATTGCTGGAGCATGCATCATTAATCACAAAATCCAGCCACTGCCACTTTGTGAAGCTGTGGCTAAGGAGGACTAACAGACATAACTAGGGATTTTTCATGCCACTGGTTCTAAAATTTTAGGGCAGTGGGCAGAGCAAAAAAAAAAATAGCAGAAATGCTATTAAAAGAACTAAGAAATAACCTAAATTTCAAGGGAAGTTTTCACACTGAAAACCAGAACTCTATCTTACTTAAATCTCAACAGTCTATCAAATTAACTACACTGGTTAAAAAAAAAAAGTATACTTGAATACACTAAGTATATTTGTTAAACAATTTAATCTACAAGGGAAAAAACCCCAAACCAATCTGAAGTACTTTTTTGTATGATTAGTTTCACACAGTTCTGTTTCAGTTTCTATCAGCTTAAGTTATGGGCTTTCCTAAAAAAAAATCTTTTCTTTCAAGTCTCATACCCTTGGGAAGCTATTTTTAATTTATACACCAAAACATACAAAGTCTTTTAAAGCTGAAGCTTTATGCCAGACTCACATGCATCACTGAAATTCAAAGTGGTGCAAATATTACAAACATATGCAGTATTTAAGAAGCATATGATCAAGTCCAGCATGTTTGAAGCTCCACTTATTTTAGCATTAGGCATATATACTTCAAATCCCTGCAAAAGTAACTGTACCTTTCAGAGTTTCTTTATTACTTCCTTGTTCACCTACCTGAACATATGACTGTTGCCCGTGAACCCTTCTGAGGTTACCTATCAAATTCCTATTACACTCATTTTCAAGAGGTTCTCAAAAATATTTACATCAGTGAACCACAGTTTACCCCCATAAAGGGATATTCCATAGCAGTTCCCAAGAGTAGTAGAAAATGCACTTGTTGCCTTTCCAGCTGTTTCAAAATTGAAGGAATGGAATGTGACATTACAGAAAAGCAGCTAATGACAGTGGCAACATTCGACCTGCATTTTTACTAAAATACCCAAAAAGTTTAAATCCAGTTAGATGAAGACTGAAATGTTTGTTCCCGTAAAGCAGGAGGCCCATATATGGAATTACGGCATACCTCTGGGTGACATCAGTTAATGATGCTCATGTATTCCTTGCAAGGACATGCCTCAGGAACTCATGCCCAAGTTGTTCCTTCTGTTCTTGCACCTGAAAGCTGCTGTTGGCAGAGCATACCAACACGTCAAGCACTAAACTAATACTGATAACATGGCTGGGTATTTCCAGTGTCAAGACTGAGCCTGCTGATAAACCTTTCACAGCTCTTGGATGTGGGTGCAGCGCTGGAAAACTGAAAATCTGCCTGAGATTCAGCACACACATTCAGCCTTGCCACCCTTAATGCCCACTGGATGAGGATTCCATGTCCAAGCTGAAACAGAGCCCAGCAAGCTTCAAGGTCAATCAGATGGTTACAGAGAGGCTCAGAGAATAGGAAAGGACCAAGCATTTATGCGTTTCCCAAAATTATTTCATTAATTAGTTTTCATCGGCCACCTTTCCCTTCCATATCCATAGAAGAGAAACAAACATTGCATAAAACTCTTTCAGAACTGTTGATCCTGTCTCCTGGACACAGCATTTGAAGGTGAGTGCAAGGGCTCTCAAGGAAAACAAAGACAACATTGCAACAGAATAAAGGTCCTGTAAGACTTTTCTCAAGCTAAGGCAGGACTAACTTCTACATTTACAGGTGAAAAGAAGCAGCAGTTTTTGACAGTAAGTACTAAGCTTTGTGTTCAGAAACAGATTAAGTCCTAGTGCTTATCCTTTAAGTGAAGGAATTTTTTTTTATGAAGACAACAAACAATATAACATTTCTTGCAAAAACAGAAGGGGAGTGCATTAAGTGCAAATATCTAGTGTTCCATCTGTATTAACTTGCAATTACAAAATAATAAACTGAATTATCACCAACATACTACACTAACCAATCTGTGAATTTTGATACCAACTTACCAGTGATGTTGATAATTCAGGAGCATACTTTTTTTCAAAAAGTCTAATTTCTGTTTATCTTCTGGCTTAGTGGTATCATATGTTTTTGTACAAACAGATTTACACGTCTCCTTCTTGTTGAATGTGAACTAAGAAAAATGAAAGACTCATGAGCAAAAAGGTTGTAACAAACTGTCTTATTTTAGTATTTAACAATTTCTCCGATGCATTTCATTGCCTATCCTATTATACTGAAAACACCTAACAAATTAATGAGACTAGGTACATTAACCCTTCAGAGGAGGTTTTTATATTGGTGTGTGCTATAAACCCCTCCTGTGCTCATTGTAGGAGCCCTACAGCAAAAGCTCCTTGTTACTGACTAAAACTCCTTGTTTTCTGCCATGATTTACCAGGCAAGTCATTTGACCTCATGGCAGCCATGCTGTCACAGCTTCAATTGATAACTTTCTCTCCTACTACCTTTGCAGAAGAGAATGTGAGAGCTTCAGTCACCAGAAAAGACCAGCTAGCCAAAACTATTTACAATCCTTCCATTTTATGGCTGCAATATTTTCAGATCTGGTTCCAAGAAACAAGAGTGCTGAGCAGTAACAATCAGGTTTTGTCAATCCCAAAGACAGAAGACAACCTGCACAGCATTTCAGGCTACAGCTCCACGATGCAAAGCACACAGTTACAATCAGGTTAAACTGACAGATTTCTATCATGTGGAATTACAGATGCTGAAGCTCTCTCAGATAAAGCCCTTGTGAAAATCATCTTCAAGATTCTGATCTCCTTTGGTGACATTTGAATGCACACATTACCAAACACCCCCTGTCAGAGAACAAACCCTGTAAGGAGATGGTTCTATCCTCTCTCCAAATAAGACTTGGCCAAGGTTTTCAGATGGACGCTTCTTTCCTTCTGCTTGACAAAAATCGAACCTGAATTAGAGAAAAGGTACAGTAATGAATACAATATTCTCAGCTGTAAATAATGTTCCCAAATCAACATGTTCATCATAAGCAAAGGAACTATACAGCTTCTCCTGTAGACAACAGTTTCTTCATTTAACCTGTGAAGTGTGAAAATCACCATCCCGGTTTGAAAACATACCAAACATAACCAACAATCAAATCTCTTAATCAGCTATTTCAGAACATTGTAGCTTAAGTTTCTTTGAGTAATTAGAAGTTTCCTATTTGAACAGGGATTTTAGACAAGAATTAAATCTTCATCTAGAGTTTAATAATGGCTGAGAAAAAAAGTATGCAAGACAGATTCTCGAATTTGGGGGAAAATAAAAATTTAAAAAAAAAAAAAAAGGCACAGAGACAGCTGCCTTTCAACACACCCTATTAAACAGGTTATTACATTTTATTCACCAATACATTTAATAGCACATCCTCCACATTCTTCCAGTCTATTTTTAAATATATCGCATTTGTGTTCTTTAAAGTGTAGACATAACTGGTGCTTAAGCTCTTCAATATTAACAGTCAAAATATTCTTTATAGCAAAACTTTACATAGTTGTACCAAGCACTGATACATTTTGTGCATTCCTATGATGTGTACAAAGAAAACATTTAACACCTCATTAAGATAATTGATGGGATGTTCGCACCTCATTACCACTTGAACTCATCTGGTATAGGCTACTAAAGACAGCCGTAATACTTTGATCTACAGTGACAACTAATGCAGTAAAGTATCATATATATACACACACACACATATTTTAACCTTAAGCTACACTACAACAGTGATTCAGCCTCCAGGAGGGCCTATAAATCCATGCACTTAAGTATGAGCAAAGACAACTGAGAGGAAGGAAGCAATGTAGGCATCCATCTGCTCACTGAAAATTCTGTATTTGTAAACTTATGTTAGAAAAAGAAATAGACATACCTCAGTGGCAACTGCTGTAACAAGATGTAGATAATACTTTTAGGTAAATTAAATCCATCTTTTTGGAAAACCTGACAATTAAAAGGGCACAAACAGTACAATATACTTACGCAGTGTACTCGTAGGGAAGGACAGACTCTACTGAGTCAAGCCTGTTCACAAACAGCTCGATTCCAGACTGAAAGAGCAGAAATAATCAGCAGTTATATTTAAAGTACTTCTTCAATTCCCATGGATATATAAAAATAGATTTGTTTGAATAAGGCTAAGCTGCAAATGTAAGATTTGTGTAATTGTACATCTTGACGTGTAATGAACCTTATCTGCTGGGAGCATAAGTAAAGCACTATCTAACCATCACAAAAGCAGTGACCACACGACAAAAACACTTAAAGGCTAACATAACCATTCCAACTACAACATAGCAGGAAATCATGCACAAAAATAATATCCTTAGCACAGTTGCCAGTATTTGAGTTTCATTTACCAAGTTAGAGTCATATTAGTCATCACCACAACTTTTGTGTAATAAAAGTCTTAAAAAAACATGAAGAAAAGTGCAGATGAGACCAGTATTTCTCCCTGTAATTAAGATGCTCCACAATTTAATCTGTATAGTAACTAAAAACCGAACTATGAGAACTTAGACAATGTATTCAGACTGATACACCATTTCAAGTTTGAACAGAATCTCTTTCCAAAGAGAAGGCAAGGATACCCACATTTACCTTCCTATAAAAGTTTTTCAGTAACTCTACCAACTCTTGAGCAAGAACCTGAAATTCAGTCTACTGTGGTTTCAGACTAGTTTGGTCTATATATATTAATTACAGACGGGCTAGCCTGTTAGTATGGAAAGGGAGAGATCTCTCACTCTTCCCTCTTAGTCTCAAAATCCCTTCCCTTATTCTAGTCTTGCAGTTCCAATAAATTTCAAGTGTTTGCCTTACACTGCTTCAAGCAGTTATATGCTTGCACAGTAAACCAATTCAATGGGCTTAAACAGCAAAAGACTTATCCAAAAAAACTTTAAAGAGCAGTTCTTAGTACCACAGCAAGCTGTCCTCACTTTGGCTGGAATAGAATTTTCTTCTTAGTAGCTGTTGGTACAGTGCTGTGTTTTGGATTCAATAAGAGAATAATGTGGTAACACACTGAAGCTTTAAGTTGTGCCTAGGTAGTGCTTAACCCGAGTCAAGTTTTCAGTTTCCCATGCTCTGCCAGCAAGGAGGTGCACAAGAAGCCGGGAGGGAGCATGGCCAGGAGAAGCTGACCTGAACTGACCAAAGGGCCACTCCGTACTATGGAATGCCACACTCAGTATATAAAGTGGGAGAGTTGGCTGGAAGGGGAACATCACTGCTCAGGGATGGGCTGGGCATCCACCAGTGGGTGGTGAGCAATTGTAGTGTGCAACTTGTTTCTCCTGGGTTTTATTCTACTCTCTCTCTCCTCTTCATTAATTTTTTTATCGTTATTGTTACTATCATTAGTAGTATATTTTGTTTCAATTAAACTGTTCTTATTTCAACCCACAAGTTACTTTCCCCCCTCTATTCTCCTTACCATCTCAGTGGGGTCAGCAGGAGTGAGCAGCTGTGTGGTTCTTAGTTGCCAGCTGGGGTTAAACCACAACACAAATTGAGCTATCTTACTGTGTAATCAGACAAGAGCTGAAGAGCAAAAGGAAGGTGAATGCCCTCAAGAACAAGCCCTCTCCCTTTCAACAGCAAGCCATCTATTTTCTTACCAACAGAAGAGCATTTCCTCCCTATGAAAATTCACTCAAGTTTAGCCAAACCAAGAAATTCTGGAGGAAAAGAAAAGATGGAAATATTCTCATGTATCTGTAAGCTCAGAAACTTCAGTTGGGTACTGTGTTTTATTGATAGACTTTAGCTGTCCCTCTGAAAGTCAGGATGCAGTTCTGGGAGACAAATGAAGCTCTGTGAGCTGTTAGCATGACCCACTAAGTGAAGACACACCTTGAGGCTCATCCTTCCCCTGCCCTAAGCCATGCAGACCTGCTGCTCACCTCTGGGTAGTGCACGCTTGCCATAATTCTGTAAGCCACTTCAACTCCCTAACACAGCAAGAAACTAGACTGGCAAAAAGTTGGATAGTGTCCTGCCACGTTAAGCTCAAAAAACCAAGTAACACAGCTGGGTCAATGGAGAGGATAGGAACACATTGTCCAGGGGAAGACAGGAACAAAATCTCCCTCTCCCAGCAGCGGGGAGTTAGACTGCCTCAGCTGGCCACAGAACCATGGCCTTAAATTAGCTGCTTTTCATTGGAGGAGATTTATGTGAGTCCTCCACTTCTTCCTAAGATTAAAATGCATTACTGCAGAACAGCATATTTGAGAAACAATTTCCCATAAAACACCAAATCCTTTTTGGAGTGAGCAGTATTTTTAAAAACTGAGTAAGGATTCTTAATCTTCAGGCAAGAGCTACTTATTTAAGTCTGCATAGATGCCATTCCATTTCTGATGGTATTCCAACCAAAACCAGAAGAAGCAGCCAAACTGAGTTTGCCCAAGCAGATCAGCAGGCAACTTGGAGAAAGGGGCTAAGGCACAAGTCTCATCACTCTTACCTACGTGCCCTGTTAACATCTCATCCCATCTCAACAACTGAGGACAGGAGATCCACAGGGATCATAACACACAAATAGCACATTTAGAAATCTGGGATGTGGATCTAAATGAGGAAGAGGAAAACTCACTACTATTACTGACATTGCAATTAACAGTGATAATTGCAAGAAATCTGCAAGAAATGCAAATAAGGAAGGCTGTCCAAGGAAACTTAATTTTATCCACTTACATAAATATGATACAGCAATAATCTGATCATTGTTTCTCTTTACCAGGGACCACAGTGCCAGCTGGTGCAGACTACACAGAGAGAATTACACGTGAAGAGTGCTTCAGACTCCTCCATATGCCTATGTCCAATATGTAAATTGATAAGAGGTGGCTAATTGCAGAGAGAATTTTTGCAACACTACAGCTGTCGAGGTGTTCAGCTGCCTGCTGGTGGTACATTTACATTATCCAAGTACCTCACTTCACATTTATTAAATGCTAAATTCTCAGGAGAAGACAAACATTTTGTACATGTTATATGAGGAATAAAAATGCAGAGACATCTGAGAAAGATCACCCCATAAGTGTCTCAGGTTGGTTACAAAAGATAGTAGGCTATGTGGTCCACTCGACTTAAAAAAATCAATCTTTCTTCTACAAGCTTAAAACAGGAATAATCCAAACACAACGATGTTTTTCAAGGATGTTGTGAAAAAATACAAACTGCAGCCTGAAAACTTTAGCCTGTATTTGAAAAAAACCCAGCCCTTAAGAGGGTGGTGCAGCACTATAACAGGTCTCCCAGGGAGGAGACAGATGCTCCATGCTTGGATGTTTCCAAGGCTTGGTTAAACAAAGGTAGAGCTGAGTTGATCTAGTGTTGACAACAGTGGTGCTCTCTGTCCTCTCATGCTGCTGGCATGAGGCTGCAGTATGTGACCTGCTGAGGTGTCACTTCCAAGCACCATTTCTGTGGTCCTATAAAAGAACATCCACAGGATATTTTACTACTACAACTGAAGTGCCTTCATTATGTACTTGGCTTATTCCCGGCTCTGCTGACTCAAGACAGCAAAAGGATAAAGTCAACACGTGGTATTTACCAAAAGCATACAGTTTAAGCAATCTCCTATTCTAAAGAATTACAAACAAGTGTTTCATGTAATGCAGAAGCTGAGAGCTCAGAACGTACAATACAGCCACTTTTTACAGTAGTAAGACCATGGATCATAAAACTGATTGGTCTTGAACTTTCTCATTCAAGTATTAAAGCACAGTCTGCTCTAATCTCCATCACAGCAGCAGGAAACAACTTCAAAAGGTGCCCCAAAGGAGCAAAGACTATTTTTTATCAGAGGAGATTTACATTCAGGCTCCACACCAATATCCTTCCAAGTAACTGATTTGGTTATGTGAACTTTGCTCATCACTTCTGCAGGCAAGAAGGCAAGTTTAAGCTTCACTTGACACTCTGGGGCCTAGAAGTCCCTACACTTCAGGTTCCTGCAGCCAGGAAGACACAGCAAGGAAAATGTTACTGGATGCTTACTTTGATATCTGCTCCAGCCACCAGCTGCTTGCTCCTGCCAAGAATCACACACACCCCTCGGCATGACCTGTCACTGCCATCCTTACTTGCTGCAGCTTTCCTGCAAGGATTTGAAAGGATCCAAGAGATAACCGGCCGGAACTTCCTACTTCCCCAACGTGGCCGTAACTCACAGGATGAGGCGACAGCTCTCTCCTTCCCTCGGAGGGATCGTTGTCACTTCCCAGCCAGGAGCCAGGCAAGCAGCTCTGCCATTCCCCTGCGTCCTCTGTCTTATCAATTTCCTTCCCAAGAAGCAGTGGCCATAAACTCAAACACGAGAAGTTACACCTCAACACGAGGAAGAACTTTACACTGAGGGTGGCAAAGCACTGGAACATGCTGCCCAGGGGGTCATGGAGTATCCCTCTCCGGAGACATTCGTAGGCGTTCCTGCGTCACCTACTCAAGGCGACCCTGCCCTGGCAGGGGGGTTGGACCAGATGATCTCCAGAGGTCCCTTCCAATTCTGTGAGCAACTCGAGCACAGCGGGAACTGAGCCACGCTCCGAGTCCTCGGAGCCACAGCCCCCGCACCGCCGGGGAGCCTCGGTACGGCAGAGCAAGGCGGCTACAAACCCTCTGGACAAACCCCACCACGCAGCCCCCGCGGCGGGGGAACGACACCCAGGCCGCGCCGCACCCGGGCGGCCTCAGGGGCCTCTCCTCAGCGCTCTCCGGGCTCACCTTGCACTCGGGCTTCTCCTTGCCGGCCTCGCAGAAGTTGACGGGCGCCAGGCCCGGCAGGTAGAAGGCGGCAGCGGGCGCGGCGGCTGCCGCCAGCGCGGCAGCGATGAGGAGAAGCCGCCGCAGAGCCATGTCGGGGCCGGGAGGCGACGGGGCTGTGGCCGGCGGGGCCGGGGGTCGCTGGGCGGCAGCGGGGTCGCGGCTGCGTCTCTCGCCCCCCGCGCCCGCCCTGATGCGGCCGCGCCGCTTCCGGCTTCCCCCTCGCGCGCGCGCGCGACACGTCGTCACCCGCAGCGCGCGGGGCCGCCTGACCGACAGCCGAGGGGGGAGGGGGCGGGGCCGGCGCGCGCGTTCGCTTCCGGGGTGTCTCGCGCCCCTGTTGCCATGGCAGCGCGGGTCCGTCCCGCCGGGAGCGCCGCGGCAGCGGCGGCACCGGGAGTGCCTGAGGAAAAGCCTTGCTAGCAGGTCGAGGGTGGTGATCCTGCCCCCGTTCGGCCCGGGTGCTGTGTCCAGTTCTGGACTCCTCAGTATGAGAGAGACAGGAGCTCCTGGAGCGGGTCCAGCGGAGGGTGACAAAGATGATCCAGGAACTGGAACTGTCTCTTAAGACCAGGACAGGGGAAGAGAGCTGAGCCTGTTCAGCCTCGGGAAGAGACAGCTGACAGGGGACCTCATCAATGTCTATACGTATTGAAGGAGGGTGCCAAAAGGATGGATCCAGGCTCTGCTCCGTGGTGCCGAGCAGTAGGACAAGAGGCAGAGGGCAGAGACTGATGCACAGGAAGTTCCACCTAAATATGAGGATGAATTTCTTTACTGTGCAGGTGACAGAGCACTGGAACAGATTGGCCAGAGAGGTTGTGGGGTCTCCTTCACTGGAGATACCCAACCATCGGAGCGCAGTCCTGTGCCATGTGCTCTGGGATGATCCTGCCTGAGCAGGGAGGTTGGACCAGATGTCCCACTGCGGTCCCTTCCCACCTGTCCCATTCAGTGACCCTGTGAATGTCCACAGGTGATAGGAATGGTGCTCAGTGGCAATTTGGGGCCCCCGCACCCCGGCAGTCAGTCCCAGCAAAGCCTGGATCCACCAATCCCGGTCGGGCTGCACTGGCTTCATGCCTGTCCTGCAGTCCTTGATCTTTTTAAAATAAATTTTGGGGTTTTTAAAATAAATTATGTATTTTTTAAAAATAAATGTTGTCTGGGTTTTTTATGGTTTTTTTTAATTCTCGAGGGTTTCACTTTGAGGAGGGAACCATCATGCCCAGCCCCTCTTACCAACACC
The DNA here is from genome assembly GCA_013398015.1 of Oreocharis arfaki. Classification (NCBI taxonomy): domain Eukaryota; kingdom Metazoa; phylum Chordata; class Aves; order Passeriformes; family Paramythiidae; genus Oreocharis; species Oreocharis arfaki. Next base: position 167,048 of record VZRR01004515.1, on the reverse strand, counting down.
CTTGAATTCCCAATAGTTTTCAGTTCAAGAGTTCCTAAGTAATGAAGGGGTTATTAGAATATAGAGTTAGTTTCAAAGTACTGAAACAAAACAGGAGCTTCCTCCAGATGCAGCAGAATTTAGTTGTCATTGGAAAAGGGGGGGGAGAGGGAGTGAGACTTTTTTTTTTTTTACAAAAATATGAAATATTTCATGCAAAATACAATCTCTTTAAAATAGATAATCCAGTCTTTATTCCTCACTTCTCTTCCCATAGGCTCTTGTGGGGAAATAATGACTGACACAGCTAGGCAGGGAGCAATCACCCCTGAAGGCTGGGTAGTCAGGGAGGCAGGATAGCCTCCAGACCCAGGTGTCGTGTGACCATGGCATGACATTGCCCATACCAGACCCAGAGCAAACAACATGTCTGTCTGGATTTGGCCTTTTTAATTCTCATAGGTTTTCGTTTTTTAAATTCTCATGGGTGGACAACTCATCACAGCTTTCAAACCGAATTCTTGGGGTGATACATACTGCTCGCTGAGTGGAGCCGGGGAGGAGGCAGGCCTGCTTGCCTGCCTCCTCCCCAGCTCCACTCAGCCAGCAAGACAGACAGACAGACAGATGTTGATTGTGGTGGCTGTTCATTGCAGCTGAGTGTTCAGAACAACCCATGTCCCTGTTCCCTCCACATGACCGACGGCTGCTGTCATACAGCACTGACAAAAATCTACTGAAAAAAATCCCCCCAAAAAACTCCCACCCTATAAGAGGGGCAGACATTAAAACTCTGTTTTGATAATGTAGGAGAGGACACTGCTCAGGTTATCATTTTTGCCTTTCCCTACTTCCTGATGCATTCCATGAGTTTGGGTTTGTGCAGCTTCAGAAACTCCAAACAACACCCTCTCATGAAAAACTATTTTTGTAAATGCTGCAGTGTTTTCACTAATTGCCTTGGTTCTCACAACATCTTTTATTTCATTTCTTCTATATATTACAGGGCTCGGGGGACACACCTGTTGATCACACAATCCTGCAGTAGCCAACCTGTCTAGGGCAGGGTGAAGCTTCAGGTGGGTCAATTCACCAGATACAGGGTTGAGCATCTAAGCATGTAGACCACACAACATAGTCCTTAGGTAAGGTTATTGTAATAAATTTTTGTGAATTTTTGATATTACACAAGCCATTCTTGAAGTCTGAGATAAATGCATGTTAATTTATAACATGTACATTAGATATTTTTAAACACTCCATATATTTAAAATATAAGTTGTTCATCTGCCTTTCTCATTCCAATTCCTACTTGTCTCATCCTGTAGATATCCTAAGAGCACAATTACAAGATCAAGCCTTATGACAAGCACAGCTGGAGAAGAAATCCCAGTTCCCTCTTTTTATTTAAAATTACTCATGGTTAGGATAATCAGGTTGTAAATGACCCAAGTTCAGTTTCTTTTCTACCACGAGGGAGTTCAAATGTATCTCCCATTTCCCAGGTTAATATTCCAAGCAAATTACTTTTGTGGGCCTAATTCCATTCCTTCGCAGGAGAGAATATTTAAAAGCCTTTGCCCATCTAATCCTCCTCTTCCTTGAGAACGCTCCGAAAGCTGCGCCGTGAGTAGGAGTTGCGGTGTGTGCTTAAATGCTTTGTGATCTGCTTAAATCTCTCCTCTTGCTCTGCCTTCGTGACTGCAAAACCTGCTGACTCAGAGCTATTTTAAGGCGTTCTCTGCCAGTTGGTCCAAACAGCATTTCTGTGGATGTGGTGCCATATGCTACGATGCTCCCTCCTCACTGCTCTGCAAAGGTGATGTGGACGAACAGTGTGTAGGCTGTGTCATTTTGGAGCAACTGTAACCATGGGTTATAATCCCAGGAATGGCCACGGTCCTTGAGATCCAATTCGAAGCTGGGAAAAACTCATTTGCTGATTTAATGAGAAATTCAGTGGGAACTTGCTTGATAATTTCTCTTCTTGAATTCGCCTGCTACAAGTTTTATAGCCATAGGTTAAAGTTCAGGGGGTGTGGTTTTAGTACTGGAAGAACAAGTATCACAGGTAGAAGAACAAGTATTTTATCATCAGAAATTTCAAGGCTGTGAAATAAAATGCAGGAAAAAATACTGTTTCAGAGACTAACGAACCAACAGAAGCCAATACAAAAGGACATTCTAGTTTCTTCCTGATAAATTATTGTCATAAGAAAATACAAAGATAAGAATATAGAGGAGTTGGAAACTTCTGAGAAAGTGTCACTCTTTGAAAAGTGTTATCCCTTCTTTTTATCAGAAAGTTTTGCTATTCTTATGGTGGTTCTCACATTTTGCTACTCATATCTGGGCTCCAAGCGGTGCCTTCGTTCAAGTATTCACAGTTCCCACAGTTTAGCTCTTCTTTTCAGAAACAAAGTCCTAGAAGTCCCTCATATCCTATACCTTAGTGTCTAATGCCTTCTTCTAGCACATTCCCTCCTTTGCCTGAGAGCACTGCAACCTGCTTTTCTCACTAGAGTGCCTTAGCAGCCAAGCTGTGGGGCTGTTCTGCTTGCTGTGGAACAGACAAATAATCCTTGCTGTGGCAGGTGCAAGCACACAGTTGTTTCCTCCACTGCAGGTTACAATTCAGTTACAATTTTAGTACCAGAAGAACAAAAACAATGCTCTGTTGCATAATGTTTAGGGTGCTAACTGGATACAACTAATGTCCACTCTGCTGCTAATTGTCATTTCAACTTTTTTTAAATTATCTTTTTAAACTTTAATATAAACTATCTGTTTGCAGCCTGGAGCCTGAAGCTCCCCTAGCACCTGAAATACAGAGTTTTGTAAATAAATGCATTCTTTTTCTCTCCTGAGGCAACCAGCACTAACAATGACAAATTTCATATTTGTCTTTCATATTTGGGGGGAAATCTCCTGCTGTTAAATAGCCCCTACACTGGCAGATTGGCCATTTTTCTATAAAATGAGAAGTAAGGGTGAAGACGTCATCAGGTGGACATGGAAGTTGAATTAAAGTCCCAGATGACTGTGCTAACAACCACTGCTGGTAGCAACTTCCACACCCCCTCCTCCCCACCCCCACCAGGTGCATCAAATATGCCTTAGAACTTCTCAGAGATGAAACAGGTGAAGAATCATAGTTTGTGGAATTAATGCTACTTTGACCTGAGGAAATTCAAACAATGCCAATCCTGCTAAGCATCAGGGACTTCCATGAGCAATTGAAAGACAACCTTTAGGTTTAGCTTTGAGCCTGAAAATGGAGGGGGCTGTGTTCCTCCTCAATGGGATGACAGTAGAGCAGGGTTACAGAAGAGCTATGGCTCTGTGCCTAGAGTGGGACTCAAGCACCTTGAGTGCCCTAGTCCTTTGTGGAACCAAAGCTTCCATGGCAATAGCAACATGGCACTGACCATGTTACCTGTGGGAGCAGAGGCATCATATGAGCAGCTCTTGGCCTATGCAGATGGAGGGCAGCACCGTCTGTGAAGTGCCAGGGCAGAGATCCTGCTGGTTTGCCTCTTTCTGAAGGCACAGTCGTCCTGTGGGTAGGTGCTGGCCTCCTGCAGCTCAGGACCACTGCTGTGCTGCAACTTATGACTACTCTGCAGGGCTTGGTGGAAAGCGAGGTGTGCTTCTCCTTCAGGTCCAAGCAAAGCCGCAGTCTCTCGGGAAAAACGTGTCCTCTCATATAGAAGCCACATCATTACCTACGTAAACAAGGCAGTGTTCTGAGTAGTCACAAGGTGTGTAGAAACTCATCCGGTTGTGCCATTGCTTATTTTGTTTGGGTTTTATGACTTTCAAGTCTGGTTTCGTGTCACTTTTTTTTTTTTTTTAATCTTTGTTCAGGCATTAGATTCAGCACTTCCTGAGATTCTATGACCAACTTCAAATTAATGTTTAACATAAATTCTTTTAGGTTTTTGGTATGCTATGGAGACCTATGTCCTTTTTTCCCCTCTGTTTCATGGGGCACTAGAAATATGCAATCAGTCCAATGCCTGACTCTCTAAATTAAAAAAAGAAAGGATTGAAGGAATAAAATAGGCAAAGAAGAGCTCTGTCAGGTAAAAACAGCTAATGAATTGCATCTAAAAAGAAAATTCTGCGACAATTACAGTATATTTAAAGCTAAATTCAGCTCAGCTGATGCCTTTGCCTGAACAATGGTGTAGAGCTTTCAGAGAAATGAGTGTGCCGAGACGGATGTGGTGATGCCTTGCAGCAAACACAAGCCAGACTCCTCCAGCAGGGAGAGGGGACACGTGGCACCAGCCAGAGCAGCCTGAGCACTCTGGGCTTTGGGAGCAGCTACATTTATGACTTCTTTCAGCTGTTGCTATAGGTAAGGTTTCTGTGAGGTCCCTGGTGAGTTCTAAACTGGCACCAAAGGAGGTGTGGGAAGATTGCCGCCTGCCTGGCTCACATCTTCCAGATTTGGAGTGGGTCTGGTTCAGGCTGCACCAATTAGTGTGTAAGAATATAATGCTGTTAACATCAGTACGAATTGCAGAGACTGAAAAGAAATAAACCCTTATACTGCAATATGTTTGTGGATGAAACAAAGGGAAATGCTTTCTCTTTATAGCTCTAAGACCCCCAAATCAGTTGAGCTAATTACCTTTTCAGCAGTAAGCATGATCAAGTAATAGTTTTACTGTCAGCTTAAATGTACGGGCTTATGTAAGTTTTCAGGCTTAAATATCACTCTTAGTGGTCACTGATTTCTATCAACTAGGAAAAGAAGAGTCTGTGGATTTTTTTCCTCCAAGAAGAGACTGCTCAGGATCTTTGATAGGAGTTAAACTAGACCTCTAGGGAAAAAATGATTTTAAAAAAAGTATTTTAACCTGTTTCTAGCTCATAAATGGGAACACACAGAGACCATCTGCTTATTAGCAGTCAATCTATGGTCCCATTTCTGTAGTGTTCTGTCCTTGCCTTGTATCCTCCCATGGCATGACAATAATAACACTTGTAATCAGCCACATCCATTGATAAAAGTCTTTACCCAAGACCAGTTCCTGGTGGTGAATTTTGCACTTCAGATTGTGAGAAGCCTTCTGGAACACCACAGTAGAGGCTGCAGAGCTGATTTGGGATGCATCTGCTGGAAATCTAGACATGAAGGCATCGAGGCAGTTAAATCCTTCTGAGACTCCTATTTTTCCACTAATTTCAATTGAGAATTATGTTCCAAATTAGGAGCTGGGTATTCAAGTACATTGAGTTTGCACTGTGCTCCTTAGGTCTTAATTTCAGTCCTTGAATTTTGTAAATGGTATGATGGGTATTTATAGAAAGAATATTTGTAGCAATGATTTCCCCCCACCAGTGCTACAGGAATTGCTTTGTCACATGTCTGGCACTGCCTGGTGTTCAAGTCTCTAACAAGGACTATATAGTACTTCATAAGAAGCACTGTTTAGAAAGGGAGTGTCTCAATAATCCCTTCCATTCCTGGAATTTTATGCCCCGAAGTATGAGAAAAGTTACAACAGATAACCTTTAAGCCTACTTTTTCCATGTGATCTAAGTGCAGCTATGATTGTTCCCCTGCACAAGCCTCTTTATATTTCAAAGTATTTTCATCTTGGGTATGAAATAGTGTAAACACATGATGCATTATGTAACAAAATTTGTTTGTTTGTTTATTTGTTTTTTCCAAATCTGGAGATTCTGAGTTTCATCCCCTACTCCTAGTGTTGAAAAAAAGGGTAGAGGGCAGAGCCCAGTTTTCCTACCTTGCATCACCACAATTCTCTTATGACTGCTCCTTACTCCTAACCTGTCCTGGGGAAAAACATCAGCCCTAGTATCAGTCAGGCTCTGAGGAACATTCCTATCAAAATAAAAAAATCGTGAGCTGACTAAAATTGTTCTTTAATACACAAGATTTTCAAATAGTGAAGAAAGAGGGATTGGGGCAAAGCAATGCTGGAGTAACAGCGAGAGTGGCAAAGCAATGCTGGAGTAACAGCAAGAGTGATACCCTCTGGGATCAAACCTGTGTTGAAATAGATCCATGGGAACCACCAGCTAAAATGATGTATAGGTTATCTTAAATTACATCAGGCATCAGGCTGGTACCCTATAGAGATGTTACAGAAACATCAGGCCTTTGTCCTGTCAGGTGGTTGTAGTGGTGACAGCTCTGTGGGGCTGTTGTCCTACATGAAGAGGTGGGTGGGACTGCAAGCATCCTCCCAAGGATCCCACTGAAGGAAGGTGGCCTGAGCAGTCCCATGGCCAGGCCAGCCTCCAGCTGAGTGTTCAACGTTTGGAGCACTGGGCTCAGCCCCTGCCAGCAAACGCTGGTCTACATGGCTGATCCCTGCCTCTCACGCTGGGGTCAGAGCAAGTGGTGCATGGCAGGAGAGGAGTGAAAAGATCATGAAACAAGCAGCTATCAACTGGTGACTTGTGCTGGGAGGCAGCAGGCGAGTAACCTTGCTCCATTTTATGGTAGTGCTTCACCTGCAAGTGCCCGCTGTGAGTGAAATTGCCTGGGCTGGTGCTGTCCTTTATCAATTTCACTCTCAGCAGGCTCTGCAGGTGAAGCATTTCATTGCGGGAGTCGGACTCTGCTTTCTCCTTGACAGCCTGAAATAGAAAATGGAGAAAGGAAAGAAAGTAATAACTGGAGAAAAGCAAGGAAGAGAACCACAAAAAGCAGGATGTGTGTTAAACGGTAATGGTAATTCAGTGCACCCAGCCTTTTAAATTGGGTAGAATTTGACACTGAAAAGAGTTTTACTTAGCTCTTTTTAAGCTTGGCACTTACAAGTAAAAGAAGTGAAAGGACATTGCAATTAGAAGTGAAAAATTAGGGTGAATAATATTATGTTTAAAATACCATGTAAGATGATGTGGGTAGAACTAAAAGATAATTTTCTTGATCATCAGCCTAACAGAGAATTTTTGTGGCTGCTTGTGGGAGAAATCCAGGAAAAAATTCTTTTTTCCCGTTTTTCTGAATTCTGCATTTCTGATTTATATGCCTTGTTTTCTGTGGGGTTTTTGAGGGGTTTTTTTGTTGCCCTTTCCTAAGACAATCAGTGTTGCTGGTTTCCTGATGCCACTTCCCTTGGCTTCAGAGAGAAATTTAGCAGCAAAAATGAGAACTGTGCAAAATTAGTATCTGCATCTGAACATCTGACTGCCACCGGGGAAAGAAGTGCATTGGTTCAGGGTCAGGGATGTCAACACAACTTTGAGGTTCCCAGACTCATCTCTTTCCAGTCTGTGACATCCTAGGGCCTACTGGCAGTGGGGGACAGCACAGAGCCAAAGCGTTTGAGCTGGTTTTTGGCTCCTAGTGGAATTGCTTGCATGGAGACTAGGAGTCTGATGGCAGAGCCACAAACATCCTTCTTTAACTGCAGTGAGCTTATACCTTGAACCAGGTCCCTGCGTGCAGCAGGGAATGCGGGGAAGTGATGCCTATACCTCCTGTAGGGTACAGCCCACAGCACCAGAAACTCTGTCCTAGATATGTGTCTCTGAGGCAATTACAAAGTGTAGCCCATGCCTGAAGTTTTGTGGATAAAGAGCAGCTTTTTGCTCCAGTGACATGAGGCGTGTGCAGCTGTACCTGGTGGCTTGTGGCTTGCTGCTGGTTAATGTGGGAAGACAGGATGAGAGGCTGCTGCTGCTGGAGGAAGGTGATCTTAGTGGAAAAGATCACAAATCAGCAGAGGTCTCGAGTTTCAGGAGAGGAGGGAGCAAAAGCAGTGGACTAATGAACTTAAACCAGAAGACTTCAACACACTCAAAGAATTGGTAAATGCAGTCTTGTGGAAAGGAATTTTAATGGGAAAGGGAGCCCTGGAGAACTCTTGGCTCCTAAAAGAGGCACTGAAGATGGGATGAAAAACTGCTCTGATGCAGGAGGCTCCCAGCAGGAATGGAGAGAGGCCAGTGTGACCACCTTGGAAGATGACCTGACAGTCAAAAAGATGGTGTAAAAGGTGGCTTGCGGGGGGCAGGACAAGGAAGGCTTCTGACGCTGTCCCGTATAACTCTCTCATGGGTAAACTAGGGACATGTGGTCTTCATTAAACTACTGCAGAGAGGGGCAAAAACGAGGCAAGGGATCAGCCGAGTATGTGGAAGACAAGAGGAAGAAAGGTGTGGAGAGAGAAGGTGGCAAAAATGGGGTAACTTTGTTTCCTCTAAGAATAACAAAATAATGTCCAGACTAAAGGCTTAGCACAATATTACACATCTAGTGTTGTAGTTTCATGGAAATACCTTTGCCTGCTTGGCAGTGGTGTGTGACTGTAAACAGAACCGGATTTGCTGGATCAGTCAACACAAACCTGCCTGTCTTGGGTGATTTTATGGTAATACTGTATTTCCCTATTGTCTGCTTTATGCCCAGAAATGGGTCCCATAGCTTTAAGCTGGGTCCGGTGGGGGGAAAGCCAGGCGAATTCTTCAGCGCGGTTTGTGTTCAAGGACTCACACATTCCCCGTATTGCTCGGCTCTGCTTGCAGCGGGAGAGTGGTTTTTTTCTGCTGCTAGCCAGCTTGTGAGCTGAGGCAAGAGGTTTTTTCCCAGGACTGCATACTGGCATACTGAAATCCTCCGGTAACAACTTCTTCTGGAAGCGTTCGGCCTAGCTGTGATCCGAGAACCAGATCATCGGACCCCGCGGACCGGCAGGGAGGCTGCGGGGACGCCGCCTCCCGGCCTCGGACCTCGGGAGGGGCCGAGCCAGCTACAGAGGGAACTCACAATCCACCGGCTTTCTCCGCATCGAGGAGGTTTAACATTCTAACAGTTATGCATTTTTCCTGTGCCCTGCCAGCACTTTCTTTGTTAAATAAATCGGTTTTTTCACTTTTCTCCAAGAAATTCCTTTCATATCCGTGGGGGAGGGAGTGCTGAAACCTGTCTTTGGGGGAGATGTTCATTCCAGAGCATTTTCCTCCTAAATTTGTCTCAAACTGAGACACTGCCCTATGCCGACAAAAATATTAAGATCCTTTGCATGAAGCTTTTTGTTTTCCCAAGTGAGGGAGAAAAACAAGCAAACCTACTGCAACTCCTCCCATAAAGAATTCCCTTTAATATTTTGGAGGGTGGGGTCTCTAAATACCCAAATTTGAATGATTAGAAACAACCAAGAGGTGCATTTTTCTACTGGGTAGACTGCATGAGGTGGTTTTGCCAGCTCCCACACACAGACTGGTTTAATAAGGTTATGTGGCCTCATTTGCAAATAAATTTACTTCTTAGGTGCCCTCATTGCCCTTTTCAAAGTTACATGTTAGGAGTGCTTAAGTATTTCAGGAGAAAGAGAGCACCAGGAGTGGTAGGTCCTCCTATTGATTTTTTGTATAAGTTCTCTGCTGACATAACTTTTAAAGTATCACATGCTTTAAAAATTTTTTGTAAATATGCCCCAGTCAATAACAGGATGGAGGTTAGTGTAAAATTTAATTAAATTAGCAATCAATGGGATTAGGATGTCAAAACACCAGGTAGGGGAATTATTATCTCTGCTATTCTGTATTATGAATTCATTGTAAACTAGAGGAATGCTGGAAATTTCGAATTACATGCTGCTTTATGCCTTCCATATCTCATCAAAGATAATAAGGTTATGTAGAATACAGATAAATGCAAAACTGCCTCTTCAATTTATGATTGGTGGGAAGAAGGTTGATCAGATGTGAAAAATTCCATGCATGTTATTTACATAGGAAAGAGACAGAAAGGCTTGGGAAGTTCTGGTGAAATGAAGATGGCTCTCTCAGTGACCTTTTCTCTCTGGAAATTACAGTATGTTCCTTGGGAAGTTCACTTGCCATGCTATGTATGGATCACTGTGCAAATAGGCAGGAAGAGAAAATAGAGGCTGTAATGAAAAGAATCGCACCTGACATGAATTTGCTAACAACGCAAATCTCAGTATACCTATAATGAAAATCATCTCTAAACACTCCTAAATGGTGGGTAGGTCTGAAAAAGTTACGTGGCACTGCACAGAAAGAGGTGTTTGTTTGTCGTTCTTGGCTTTGGATGAGCAGGAACGCAGTGCAATGCTGCAGAGAAAATGGAAAGTAACACAACGCAAAATCTGTCAACACCAAGAATTTTGCAAGTCAGCTTTCTTTTTCAGTTTTGATGGTCTCCTAAATAGCATGACTTTACAACATGTGGAACAGTTATACTCCTAAATTAAAATAATAGAAAATTTAAGTGTGGAAATGGTAATTACTATTCTGATGTTACATGGTGCTGCAGGGATGTTCACAGAAACTGAAACTGGCTGCACTGGCCAGTATATTGTATGCTGGATGCCTGACAACGCTTTTTCAGCAAGGATCAGCTTCTATACTGATCCTCCTTCATATAAATGAGTAAGTGCAGGGTAGTAGTCTGGCAGGCTGACAGTGCATCTGGCACAGCAATCTATGGATTCATATGGGCTGTAAGACCTCTTAGGACTGTGTTTGTGTCTGAAGCGTGTTGAGTGCTTCAGGAGTTCTTCAACCTAAGGAAAAAAAAAAAGAAAGAGCAATCTGTGGTGACTTGGCCTGCCAAAAATGGTGAATCTGGAAGCAATTACAGAAAATCAACAGCTGAGTCTGCTAATGCCTCAGCACCTTGGGTGTGGTGGGAAAAGCTTCGTAAAGGACACAATTGTATTTGTGTGATTGGGCTGAATGGAAAATACAGGCAGCTGAATATGCAGCCTGTGTATTCATTAATTCAGGTAGGGTGACATGTTTGGATTGCAGTAAGTTGTCTATGTAGCGTTGCATTGATTGTTTACAACTTCTCCTAAAATTCCATCCATGCTAGTGAAGTAGGCAATACCTACACTGATAATTTTACATCAAGAAATGAGATAGTAGAAATGCTGGTTAGATGGCATCCTGGAGATCACCCCACTTGAAGCAGGACTACCACCACTGTTAGGTCAGCTGTGCCTTTGTCCAGCCAAGTTGTGAAAACCCTTCAAGGCAGGAACTGCCACCACTTCCCTGGAGCACCTGGTAAATAGCATGCCTGAGCCTCCCCATCTCCCACGTGTGCCTGTTGTCCCATGTTACATTTCATGAAACCACCAAGAAGGGTTTGGATCTGGCATCTTTGTACCTTCTTTTCAGGCAGACTTAGGCTGCTGTTCCATCACCATTTGGGCTCCCCTTCACTGGGAAAAACAAGCCCAAATTCCCCCACGTCTCTCATGCTGCATATGCACTCCAGACACTGGACCATAGTGGCACCCCTTAGCTGGACCTTTCCAGTGTATCTCACAGCCCCCTTGAGGCAAGACTCCCAAAACTGGATGTTGTACTCTACCTGCAGACTTACCAGTGCCATGCAGATATCCAGTTCAATCTGTTGGGCACCCTCCTCCCAGAACTCTGATCATGCAATCTGCAGTTAGTTATCTGCAATAAGATCATATTCTAGTCTCATAGTCTTCTTGTCACCCACCATAGCCCCCAGGTCCTTTTCAGCAGAGCTATTACTTCACAGCTTGAGGTTATTCTGTCCCGCATGCAGAACTTTTTAATGTCTCCTTGTTGAACTTCATAGGACTGCTGAGATTGCTGCTGTGGTAGAGGTACATGGTTCTTGCACTAGCTCTTCTATTTTTCACATTTTTAGAGAATACTGGTGACATAACAACATAGCCCCAGGTACCACCCACTCTTTCAGTTGCTCACAGCCCCCAGAAGTCTCTTAGCTCATATCAGTGACACAACATACCTTGGTCTCACAGGGACACTGAAAATCTCTCTTCTTTAATTTCTTGATTTCCTGCACCCACCTTTGTTTTTCTTAAGCCTCACATATTCATCGTCATTCATTTCTTTTTTATCCAGATGGTTTTTTTCCTGAATGGTGCCTACTTCTGCTGGCAAGCCAGTCCTGGCCCTCTCTCTGTCACTAGCATGGAGCATTAATGCTGAAGGTCCCAGGCAAGAGCAGCTCCTGTGGCTGGGGGAGTGCCTGTGGGAGGTCATGGCCATGGCCCACTGCCCTCTCTCCTGCTCTTTGCTCCCTCACCGAGCCAAATAACAAAGCATTTGTTCCTGACAAACAGATGGGGATGAATTGGCAAGGAGCCCGGATTCCTTATAACTTAATCTCTGTCTACTCAGCTGTAAGTAAAGAGAGTTTTGTCTCAAAAGAACATGATTTCTTTGGCTTTGCCACCAAATATTTGCTCACTGACATATTTTTATTCTCACACAGTTTTCCCGAGAGAAGAAATGGGTAGTTAGATTTCCAGCTACTGTGAAAAATTATCCGTGGGCAAGGGAGGATGGATGAGAGGCCATTCACTAAAAGGTAGGTTACTTCTGATGAGCATATTGTGCCAATTACAAGCTATTTTTTCTCTCTATAAAATGCTATCCTACCTCAAATATTATAACAGAAGGAATTCAAGGCATAGAGAAGCATGGTCTTCCATTTACTCCAAGGAAATCACGTTGAGCTAGATGAGTTGAGGAATTCGCATAGAGCGATTATGAAGTTTCATGGTAGGCTGCTCTGAGGATTTTTGGAGACTACTGTTGCCCTGGTTTTTCACTGCATGCCTTGTTCGCGTTAGCAGTGAAGGACTTTCTCATAAGTTGTAAGATAAACAATGCCCATGTTTTTGTAACTAATCTTTTCTAGGCTGTACTTTCAGAATTGTTTTGCATTCCTTCTCCAGAGGCGGAGGAAGGTGATGGACTGAATTTATATCCTATCAATTTGGAGAGGCTTAACCTCTTCATCCAATTGTTGATTGTCTGTACATATGTATATAAGTGTGAAAATAAACGAGGGGCCAGGCTTTTGCCCGTTGGCCCGAAACCTTGGCGTGTGAATGAAACCTGCGTCCGTGCCTGATTGTTAGTGTCGATCCGCGACAGACTACCTAGAATTTTTACTGCATGAAAGCCTATTTTGTTACGAATGGACAAAAAATTAAATTAACATTAAGCTGTCAAGTAAGATCATATTTCAATGTGCAAGATGTCATAATCATATTCTTTACCTCGAATATAACAACAAACTTAAACATCCATAACCTCTTTCTTTGTCAGACAAAGTGCAAATGGTCATTTAGTTTTTCTCCCCTGACCATCTTTTTCAAATCTTACAGAACTGGGAGAAGGAATGGACACATGTAACTCCTGCAGAAGCTACAGGTGGGATGTAGCCCAAAATCCGTACAGGAACATGAGATGTCTTCCCTCTTCCCCAGCTGCCCACTTTTTTTAATAAATTGCTGAGTGAAGGGGTAAGCATTGGCTGGCAGCAAGTGATTGGCAGGTATGGAGATTCTACTACCTGCCATCAAGCCAAGGCTGAAGCCAGGAACCTAATCATACAAGTATATCAGATATTCCTGATACATCCTGAAAGTTTCCCCGCAAAGGCAATAGCTTCCATTTTACTTGCCTGATAAGATTCAATCCTCCCCTGCCAAGAATGGAGAGCTCCCGATAGACCCATCCCAGGTATGAGTGAGAACAACTCGTGCAAAAGGAATCAGACTTTGAACTCATGGGTTTTACCCACGTCGGCTGCACCAGGAGCCTGCTTTCTCCCAGAGAGGAGCAATATATTTTGGTCAGGAGTTGATTCAGGGATGAAGGGGAGGACTGCATGGGACACTGTGGGCTGGCAGGAGCACGGGAGAAGCTGGCTCCATTCCTGGGGCTGCATGCTTTTCCTGTGTGTAGCAGGAAACTTGTGATGTAAATTATCCACGTGTCCCAGGGCTGAGAGCAGAGGGTACCTGACAGGGCACTATCAAAGTGAAGATCAGGTGCCAGTGCTGCAGGTAGGCAGACAGCAAAGACCTGACCACAGAGGGCACCCACCATCTCTTGCTAGTGCTAGTCGGGGCTATATTTAGAAGCTTTGGTTAATGAGTAAAAGATATATGAGAAAATAGCTGCTACTTCTGTGCACAGTAATGGTGCTTGGTGGCACTCCTGAGGCCAAGAAGCCGTGCCTGAGGCCATCCTGAAAACACTCATTGTGCACGAGCTCCTTCAGCACTGTGCCATGTCTCTTCCCTGCTCCGGCACTGCTCTCCTCCACAGCCTCAGCAGCCCCAGCAGAAGGAGAAGGCTACACCAGCCATCAACCCAGCACTCTGCTTTAACCTCAGTGGTGCCTGCTCGGAGCAGAGCAGCCGTGTGTGTCCACCCCATGCTACCAAACAAAAGGCTGCCAAGCCACTCCGGACCTTGGGCTGGCCCCTGAAGTGGCTGCTGAACACTCCCTCTCTGCCTGTTGATAAGCTTTGGTGCTTTGCAATTCCCCTTTCCAATTACTGGCCCTGCTCCCAGCACTGGCTGGGCCTGGTGTGTGCCAACAGCCTGGCAGTGACACAGGGACTGTGGGGCTTAGGTTGGAAAGAGGTGGGAGGAACTGTGAGCCAGAGCAGGGACTTGCATCAGTCACCAGGAGGGCATCCTCTCACAGCTGCCTTTTGCAGAAGCCCTTGGAGGTGCCTGCTTGGCTGAGGATGGAGTCATCAGGATGAGCCATGCAGAAACGGCCCTTGTAAGTGTTGGGACAGGGACTCAGTGAGTATCCAGGCAAGGGATGTTGTGGCATGTGGACACCGAGGCCAGGTGACACACAAGTATCTTTCTGAAACAGCTTAGGTATAACTGCCTATTTTGAGGGCATGGAAACAGAGAGGGTGAGCCCTGCTACCCTTTTTTCTTTACCTGCACTGCCATATTGCTGAAAGAAGCTTGGGGGAATTGTCCATATTAATCTAAAGACACAACAGTTAAATACCAACACTGCTATTCTAGGTGTTGTGGGTTTGATGTTTTCCCTTATCGTAGGTACATTCCCATTTCTATAACATCCATGTAAAGTGACCTGAAGCTCCAGAACTGACCTTTTGTGACTCTGAGTCAACAAATGGTGATCCTGCAGTCACCAGCTATCTGCTGGCTCACAGTGGCACCGACATGAAGCAGTGTGCCCAGTGAGGATGTGTGGTGGAAATTCTAGCTGGCATGAGGCTGGAACCCCCCTCTCATCCCCTCCTGAAGCAGATAGAGCACTGCTGTGTGCCAGACATCCCTATGGCATGTTTTGTACCTGAGACTGCTTTGCAAGTAGGACAAATCATGGTGGAGCTTGTGCAGCCAGAGTCGCTCATAAGGGATGGATGAGCAACCTGTGAAATGCACAGGGCAAAAGTGGGGAGTTGGCATCTTCATTTCCCCACTCCCCCAAATTCTCTTTTCCTGGGAGCTGGGCCCCTCACCCAGGCTGGCACTGAAGTTTTATTGGCGTGAGACTGGAATCCAGCTCAGACTGCCACTGCAGGGACTGCTCTTCCCAATTAGCTCAGAAGACAGGTCTCCAGAGGGACAAAGGGCTTCTCACCAGGAGAAAGAGCTCTCAAAGTGTCAGGTCAAAAGCAAATCCTATCTATGTTGAGGACAAAGAGACTGCTGAGACTGCTGGATAGGTTATGATTTTTAATACTCTAAAGAGAAACCTTTCTGAAAATATTTTTATTAAAAAAAAAAAAACCAAAACGAAATGCGAATGTGAGCAAATCGTGACGATCCAGTCTTGGCCTAGAAAAAAAAGAGGTAACATGCATGGCCCCGCAACTATCCTAAAACCCCTGTGGCAAGCAATAATCTTGAAAAAGCCAGTGCAAGCTATGTTTTCAATTTATAAATTAAATGTGTTTAAAATTTATGAACTTTGACTGCACGAGTAACTACTTCATTAGACTTTAGGGCTGCATGTTTCCTTGGCTTTTTTCACGGTAAAGTAAAACACATTTCTAATAAACATGGAAAGAGATTCCAAGCTACAGTCACTACTTTTATGTAAAGGACCCTCCAGACTCATTAAAAAAGTTTACCACCTAAATAAAGCAAGCACATTGTAATTCTTTAACTCATAAAGTTGGTAATATACACAGACTATTAGCCTACGCTTACATGTACACCGCTTGGTATCGATGAATGACATACAGTTAGGGGTTTACTATGAGGAAATTAGCATATAAAACTATGTTTTGGTAAGTCTTAGACTGAAAGACAAACTCGAGGAACAAGAGGATGTAGGTTGGGCTCTGCTCTGATTTGCTGAGTAAGCATGGAAAGTTATATACAGATACTGAGCCAAAGCTGTTGCTGTAACCAAAATTACTCTGTTTCTCCTAGTTTATATCAACTGTTTAGATCCCTTTGACAGTCAGCAGTGGGAATATGGATGGAGGTACAGTGGTGTCTGCACCATGCATTGGACCACAACATGAGGCTGTGGCTCAAAGATCTGGCACCATGCACTTCCCCTTCCCAGCACTAGTGCATCCACAGCTGGAGTTTTGGGACTTCTGCCTCAAGGGGAATGTGAAAAAACTGCAAAAAGTCCAGCTAAGGGCCACCACCATGGTCCCTTAGTGTCTGAAGGGCAGATGCAGTGATAGATGGAAGGAGCTCGGCTTGTTTTGCCCAGTGAAGGGAAGCCCAAAGGGTGATGGAACAGCAGCCCTGAAGAGTGGGTCTGCTTGAAGAGCAGGTACAAGAATGACAAACCCAAACCCTTCCTGGTCATGTCAGGGGACTTAAAAAGGGGCCTCAAGCGCACATGGCAGATGGAGATGTTCAGTTTAGCCTTTTCCACCAGATGCTCCAGAGAGGTGATGGTGGCTCCTTCCCTGGAGGCTTTATATGACTTAGCTAGGTAAGGCTGATTTAATGGTATGGTGATTGTGGGAGTCCTACTCTGACAGAAGATTAGACTAGGTGAGCTCCAGCAGTCCCATGCAACAAACATTTCTCTGATTCTGTGGTTCTTTTTCCCAGAGCAACAGAGAAGCCTGTCCCAAACCATCAGCCAGTTCATGTGGTCAGGAGAGGGCAGCTCTGCCAGGCTCTGTCTCCTGAGGGCTGGTCTCAGCCTAGGACTTACAAATGTGCATTAGTCTATGCTGGGGTTCAGAACCAAGCTTGCAAACAAACCTGTCAGCCTTAGCTAGCCAGTGTCTTTAAAGTCATTGATATCTGACTTTCACATGGTTGTGCCTTGCAGTAATCACAGCTCAGTGTACTTGTGCATGTCAAAGCAGCACACTGGCAGAGTCTTTGGTCTTCAAAACTCATCTTTCAGCAAGAAGTCACTATATTTTTGAGTCCAGTGATGAAAAATCCCTCATCAACTTTTACTCTGCCTTAGCAGACACTTCGGTCTTTGTGTGAAGCCTTATATGTGTAATTTGCATTCAGTTGTTCTCCTGCATTGGAATTAGTCAAATGAGAATCACATGCTTCGCTTCTTCTGGTTAAAATTCTCCTCTGCAGAAACCCTTTCCTGGCTGTCCTTAGGAAAATGTCCCTGACCCTTCCACGGTCTCAAAGCTGACACAGCCAGTTCTCTCCCTACCTCACAGCTTCTTTCCTTTTAGGCTACAGGGGTGCTGAAAATAACACTGGAAATCTCACTTCACAGTTTCTTGCATGACAGCAAGCAACAGAAACCACCCAAAAGAGCACCTTTCCCCATGCCAACTCTCACATGTTTGCAGAAAGGGTGGGGTTGCTGAGTAAACAGACCTGTTCCCTCTCTGATTACTTTGATACTAAGACCATATGGGCCTCTGAGCTGGTCCCCACTCCCTGGAGCTTTTGTTTGTGGATATTGCATGTTCCTTAGGAGAAAAAAAAACAAACCAAAACAAAACCAAAAAAAAAACCAACAAAAAAACCCCCAAACCAAACCTCAATGACTTTACTAAGTGAAACAAGCAGGTACGGTAGTGCTGCATATGGTGCTAGTAAAATTGTAATAGTGAAAGTTGGCAAGACTCAAGCAGCCGTTGTATTAATTCTCTGGAGCTTCAGGTAGAGCCTAATGTAATTACTTGCTTTACTTCGTAGCATTTTAAGACAGAAGTGTGTGTTTTAAAAAGTTATATTTCCAAATAAAGTGGTCAGGTCTGGAGAAGACAAAGTGCCTGATTCTGGTCCCTCTGAAGTCAATAGCAAAACTCCCGTTGACTCAAATCAGAGCAGGATTATGTCCCAAATCCAAGAAATAACAGCAAACAGACCTGTGCAGTTTTTAAATTCACTGTCCAGGCTACCAGTTTGTAACTTTACCTTATTTTTTATCCACATGAAGTTCCAGAAGGTTTGTCTTTCCTCAGCTCCACTGTTTGTGTCTGAATATTAGAGCTGAATTTTTTTTTCACATGAAGACACCTGCTTTGCAGACATCTCAGTGTGAGTGAGTCCAGAGATCCTGAATCTCACCCACACAAACACAGTGATTTCATTCAAGAAATAATTGTGTCATGCTTTTCATAGAATCATAGGATATCCTGAGTTGAACAGGACCCGTAAGGATCATTGAGTCCAACTCCTGACCTTTCACAGGACAACCCCAAGAATCATACCATGTGCCTGAGAGCATTGTCCAAATACTTCTTGAACTCTGTCAGGCTGGTGCTGTGACCACTTCCCTGGGGATCCCATTCAGGTGTTCAACCACGCTCTGGGTTAAAAATCTTCCTAAAACCCAGCCTAAACCTGCCCTAAACAGCTTCATTCCATTCCCTCAAGTTCTGTCTCTGGTCATCAGTGAGAAGAGGTCAATGCCTGCCCTTTTGCTTCCCCTCGTGAGGAAGTTGTAGACCACAAAAATGTCAGTTATTTCAAAATTCCCCAATTTGTCAACATGCCACAAATTTAATTTTCCTAGGTAGATTCAAAAGCCCTAAACATTGAAGTCATTGACATTGTTCCAAGAAGAATAATTTAAAGTGTTTGGGTGATTGCTGGGAAGAGTTTTTCATTTTTTCTGTCTGTTTATTTTTGTGATCGATTAAGGCATTAACTAGGATCAACTTTCTTGTTGAAAGCAAGCCCATGATCTTTAAAACCTGCTTCTAATTAATTGAATTCTGTCAATCAGTGTTGTTTACAAACTCTCATCAAAAGTTAGGCAAGGCTGGAATAAGTCTTACCAGCAGCCTTTTCCAAGCTGCAGTTGATAAAATTTGATCACCAAATTACAAAATTAAATGAATCTATTGCTTTTATTTCTTGGGTTTGGTACGTGACATATAAAGACAGCACTGGTGGGAACTATTTTTATCTTAGATGTCAAAAACCATCTTACTGTACATTTTTTTCTTTAGTTAGCTTGTCATTTAAAACTTTTGACAAAGTACCTGCCTTCTGGGTATGTGTATGTCTTCCCGATTTTCACTTAATGCCTGAATAACAAAAAGGAGTATCTGAGCTGTCTTCGTCTCTGCTGTGCTTTGACCTCACCATGCCTGTTGTCAATAAAGCAGCCAGAAGTTACAGAAGGCTGAAATGCACCAAAATCATTGCTCTGCCTAAATCTTGGCTTAAGAATTAGTGCCCAGACTCCCCTCTACGTCAAACGGCACATGAAGGAGCCTTCCATGGCCATCTGGTGCCAGACAGAGGCTTCTCTCAGCTGCAGTTCTCCTATGGTTCCTATGAGGAATGGATTTTCCAGCACCTTGGCTCGCCCTGTGTTTTCTATTCAAGCGTTTATGGTCTCTAATCAGCACCTAACTTGCCTGTTACGGGAGTTTGTCCCATACCTACAGTGGGGTTTTCCTTTGGGCTTCTCCTGGCCTGCTTTCAATCTCTGGGGTCACGTGCTTCCGGAGCGAGATGGAAAACACATTTTATTATATGGACATAAACCCCAGTAAAGCTGCACTGGCTTTTGGTAATTTCAGTCCAGTGAACCTCAGGGTTTATTATCAAGGTTTTCTTACTGACTCTCTACAGCCTGTGTAGGAGATTCCCTTAAAAGATGAGGGAAACTGTCCTGAGCTTGAGGTGGCACATGCTCCAGCTGAGACTGGTGGGAACTTTAACCTGCCTTGGCTTGGTGTGCCCTATCTAGCAAGACCTCCTCCACACCTTAGGAAATGCATCAGCACTGACTCTGGGTGTGACGTCTGGGGCTCTCCCACACCGCGTGGGCTCTAATGCCAGATGATAACTTTAAAAGCCAGCATACCTTTAGGTGTCCTGCAGAAACCAGGGCCTCACTGCTCTCAGGCTGTTGAGCTTCCTCCCATTGGCTTCTTTCCTCCCTCCTCCCCACACCTGGCCTTGTGTAAGGAGGACTATCTCTGAAAACAAATTAAACTGGAGCACGTACACCAGGAAGCAATATTCACTCCCCTGATGTGTGCCAAGGAGCTGCAGGGAAGCTGGAAGGCTGCAGAAGTCCTTGGGACTGCCTGTACAAACACAGGTTGTTAGGATGTGCCTGCACAAACTCATGAATATGCTTTGGGAACATGGAAATGCCTGCTGGTCCCTGGGGTTCAGACAAGAAGAACAGAGGGACACGAGGGTCCAGAAATACTCTGCAGCAGCGTCCTCCCAGCCAAGCCTTCTGCACTGCAGGGTCCTGAACCTCTTTCTCCCTCTCCTCCTGCAAGCCCTGACAGTTGAGAAAGTGTCTGGTAAACAGGAGCTTGATGACCTTTTTACAAGGATATGTAGTGATAGGACAAGTGGCAATGGGGCAATGGGGCAATGGGGCAATGGGGCAATGGCTTTAAACTGAGTAAGTTTAGATTAAATATCAGGAAGAAATTCTTCACTGGTGGGGGTGTGGGGGGTGGGACACTAGAACAGTCCCCAGAGAAGCTGTGAATGCCCCATCCCTGAAAGTGTTCAAGGCTAGGTTGGATGGGGCTTTGAGCAACCTTGTGTAGCAGAAAGTGTCCCTTCCCATGGCAGGGGGGTTGGAATGAGATGACCTTTAAGGTTCATCCCAAACCATTGTGGTTCATTTGGTGCTGTTTTACAAGCTGCAAAGGGAAAGGATTTGCCTCCACCTGAGATGCTCACCAGCATTATGGTATCTGCATACAGTGGCAACATCGAGGCAAAACATTTCTGTCAAACACTTACAGCACAAGGAAAACTCATTTTTCTATGGAAAATTTCATGGGAAGAGCTCCTGAGGGCATCCCCCTCACAGCCCTCCAGGATGTTGGCTTTCATGAGGAAAGATGTTCTGTGTGGCTGCACCACACTGGCCAGGTTTGGTCGCTGACACTGTCCACTCATCACCTTCCACTGGCCAGAAATTCCCCAGTCCTCCTTATCGTGTGGCATTTCCCAGTCCAGTGTGGAGCTTTAGGTCCAGGTCCTCCCCAAAAAGCAGTGTCAAAAGAGCAGCAGCTTGGCAGAGGGTGCGAGCGTGGAAAGTGAGAGTGAGTTTGCTTGATGTTGGTGGTGATTGCTACCAGCATTTCCGCCAGCTAAATATGGGGGTAGCCACTAAAAACAAATCCTGAAACTGCTGAAATTGAAGGGGTTTTGTCTGGTTTCTAGCAGGAGCAATAGTTGCCAGCATCAGCTCTGAATAATTTCATTCTAAGTAAAGACGTGCGACAGTCCGAGGTTTGAGAACACCAGAGTTAGCCCAGAGGTTTTTCTCAGTTTTGCTTTGAGGTAAGTTCGTGATTTAAAGCGATACCTGGCTAAAACCATGAGTTACTTATTCTAAAATGTTACCATACCCAGAATATTTAAGGCATGTAAGTGAGAGCTCTCTGTGCCTGAAGAGGCTGAAGTTCACTTCAGGCAGGAGAGAAAACATCCAAGGAAGGACATGGGGGAAGCTCTAGGGAAATCATAGGTATTTCCCTCAGGCAAGTTTAACACCTAATTTTCTTAAATGTCTTTAATTCATAAACACTAAGAAGCAAAGATTCAAAACCAAAGGTTTTGGTGCAGCAGGTCCCATAAAGCCTGGCCATGGCTGGGACCCCATTTTTGCCCACGTCCTCCCTGTTGGGTGGAGGTGAGGAAATGTGAAGATGTGTTCGATGGAGGTGCCAGTGTGGGAGACACTTGGCACTGAAGCTTTAGGAAAAAACAGCATCCAAGTGCTGTGATAGGGAAGGTTTTGCATAGGACTCTGTGTGCTTAAAAAGCTGTCTGGAGTTTCAAAAACTCAAAAAAAAAAAAGGCATTTTCCATCTGGATGTTTTTAAATTCTCTAAATTAATTAGTAGAATTAGATAGTATTATACGAATGACTAGTAGGAGTATGATATCAGGTATAACAAAGTGGTTCTAGAAGGCCTTGCTCTCAAAGCACAAACCTTTGCTTTCTCCCTCCCTCCCCTACGTTACTCGGCTGCTCTAACTCCGTCCCCTCGCACAAGCCTTTCCCGGAGCGCCCGCACGGGCCCGGCCCAGGCGCTTGCCCCGTGCAGCAGGGAGGGCCCGTGCGGTGAGGGGTGGAGGCCGGCCCTGCCCGCCGGGCCCGGGCCGCGCTCCCCGCCCGCGCCTCGGGGCCGCTCCCTCGTTGTGACGGTGACCTCTAGCGGCACCGGCAGCCGCCTCTCGCTCCGGGCCGCTCCTTCTCCGGGCACCGACTCCCAGAGCTGCCGCGCTCCACCTCAGCAGCTGAGGAAATGAGGGTGGAAGCAAGATGGGCTCTGGGTCTCGACTTTCTGCACCCAGGTGCGCAGACACCCCGTCCCTGTATTTTGTGGTAGGTGTTCAGTGAGTATATTTCCCTGCTATTAAGCCTGCTTCCCAGGACAGCAGGCAGCAGATTTCACCTCTAGGTATTCTAAAAAGTAGTGTGTGGGGATTAAAATCAATTTTTGCTGTCTCTGTTTTTTCCTGATTTCTTTTTGTGAATCAACATTTCTTTGGCATCCACGACTATGGAGAGGATGTGGTTTGGGGCTCAGCAGTGCAGTTTCCCTCTGTGTCCCCTCCCTGCTCCAGATAGGCCCAGAACAATAAAGAAATCGCCTCCTTCTCCTGAGCTTCTTCCCACTTCTTCCAGCACCCCGCCGGCGCTTTCACACAAGACCAGACCCCCTTGGCAAAACCAAGTCCCTGGGCCAAAATGGGCTGATGTACTCAGCCTCATCTCCTATCTGGGCATTCTGAGGTGAGAAACCAGTCCCGTGTTCCGTCAGCGTCTTCCACACAGGGCAAGGAGTCTTCCTGCCACCCAAGCCAGCTGCTGTCACGTCAGCAGGCCCTGTGGTCCCGGGGCCGATGGCTGCTGCATGGCGAAATGCCTAAGCTGGCCTTCCCCACGCTCCATCTGCACCAAGCAGGGCTGCGCCAACTTGTCTCAAACTCACAGGTGGTGTGGGATGACACATTTACCCCCCTCACAAAAATCACTTTTCGTCCCTTAAACGCGTTTTTTTTTTCACCAACTCTCCTCCCTCCTTGCTTGTGCAGGGCAAGCTCAATCATGGGCCTCCTACAAGGCTTTGCAATTGATGTGTAGAGCAACCACTTCCTCCCTCCACCACCTCTGTGAATCCTCACCAGGGACCTGCAGACAGCTCTGCACATCCTCCTCAACTCAAGCCTGGAGAAAAGTCCGCCATCAGAAACTCAAAAATCGCTCAACATTTCTTCCCTGCTGTACCACGCACACAGGAGTGATGGCAAAGTGACTCTTCCCCCATGGAGCATCTTATAATGGGAGCAGCAGCATCACTGTGGCTTTGGTAGGCTGTGGTTCCTTCCTGTGATGCCTAAAAGACCCAGAGGTGTTAACACATCATCCCTGAGCTGGGCTCAACCTCGGCATCACCCTGCTCAGGGCTGAGTGCCAAGGCCCAGCAGGCACCCTGCACCCTCAGGAGGGCAGAGAAAGTTCAGCACCACCTGAGAAAGGGGGATTTGCACCTTGGCAAGTTCCCTTCCTCCAGTAGGGCTGTCCCATCCCATTGTGGCATTGTCTCATGCCACCTGGCTTCTCACCAGCAGACAGGACAGCATGTCTCCCCCAGCAGCACAGAGGCACGTTAGAGAAGGTTTCCTTGGAGGAAACAATCCTTAGGTAAACATTTAGATTGGTCTAAGGACATGGCTTGCCACCTCTTGAATGGGGTGGCTCAGCAGATATCGATTTAACCTGCCCTGTGGATCCAGTCTCCAGCGGCTCTGCAGAGAGCATGATCTGTCTGCTCAGGGTTATTTCTTTCACAGAAGCCCACACTCCATGCATGGATTTGCATCTAATTAGCATTTTCTTAGAGGACCTTGCTCAAGGGCTACAACGTGGTACCTTTCTTTTACCTCAGACTGGTTTTTGATAAAAACTGGGTTATCCAAGTGGTAAGCACCTTTTTCCTTAAGCTTAGTACATTTTACAAGACCTTCTCCTTTCACAAGAACACTCCGTGTGAGGGTGCACAAGCGCTTGGCCCAGCCAGCCATGGGGAATCCACCCACAGATAGGCTCCACCTCAAAGAATAGGATAAAGACATTCACATCTCCAGAAGAAAACGTGTTCCTGAGCATAAACCCCCCTTCTCCCTCATCCTCACTCCAGTCAGCCACAACAGGCATTACAAACATCAATCACATTGTCAATACATGTCACACCAGAGAAAGTGTTTATGGTTTTTAAGTAACAAGTCAGCCATACAAATCAAATATTTGGAGCAACTGTCTGCAACATAAAACGCATGCAAGCAGTGAAATTGAGAATTATTTAGGAGCTGGGTGACCCCGCAGCACAAAGCCAGTGGGGAAATGCTGACCTGTGTTGGTGGATCTGGCTTCAAATCTGGCTGCTGAGGGTTTGGTGGGTCACAGAGCCTGGAAGTGAAGCACAGCTTTGACTGGTGACACGTGGTAAGGCGGTGGGAACTGGGTGTTGGGAAGCTGTGGGAGCCCTGTGTGCCTTTGGGAGGATGGCAGGACTGGCCTCCACCAAGCCTCCCTCTGGCAGCCAGGGTGGCATGGCTGTGACCAGAGCTTTTGTTCCCTGTTACGAGGAAGAGCTGAAGGCACAAACTGCTTTTTCACCTCGAGGCATTTCGTCTGCCAACCATAGCCAGGCTATTAATTCATGAACCAAGTGTGGGTGGGGAGACTGTGCATATCCTTATCTACACCTTCTGAGGAGTATCAAAGTCAAGCTACTGAAACGACACTGTCTCCATTTCTAGTAAATAACTAATTGTACTCTTCATAGGGGCTGGCATTTAAATCAAATTAGAATGATCACTCTATTGTCCCAGAGTACTTGAATG
Organism: Oreocharis arfaki; assembly: GCA_013398015.1. Taxonomy (NCBI): domain Eukaryota; kingdom Metazoa; phylum Chordata; class Aves; order Passeriformes; family Paramythiidae; genus Oreocharis; species Oreocharis arfaki. The sequence goes on along the minus strand of VZRR01004515.1, from coordinate 141,995 downwards.
TATTAGAAAACCCCAACCAAAAAAAAAAACCAAAAAAAACCCCACAACCAAACCCAAACGAAAAAAACCAACAACCAAGAAGAAAACCCAACCAAAACCCAACCAAACAGAAAACCCCACTAATGAGACCACTGCAGAAAGGTGCATTTGCTGTGTTTGTTCCTGTGAATTGTGCAATTAATGGTCAAAGCCAACTGAAGTCATCAGATGACTATCACACTGGAGAGATGGGAAATTACTGGTCTCCCTCAGATTTCCCCCAGCTCTTGAAAAAAAATCCCCTTTGTTTCTTGGTCTTTTAGAAATATTCTTCCTTATTCCCATTTTCTATCAGCCAAGCTTTAACTCATTCTGACACCAGCCATTTGCAACCACAGCAGTCACTTCCCCCCTCTAAGCAGGGACATTCACATGATTATAGGGAGCCAGTGATTGAAGACACTTTTAGGAAGAGAGCTGAATTCCTGCTCACCTGAGGGTAGGCAGCAGTAGGGGATGCGATGCCACGTGTGCTACATGTGATGGTACTACAGAACCAGCAGCACTGCTATAAGAGCTGGGTGAGGAAGGAGACCTGCTCCTGCACTTGAAAACAATTTTGAAGTAGCAGCATTTTAGACATCTTCAGACTCAGACTTCAATCGTGGGTGTGAAGAACAAAACGCTTCTCTCTGACTGCATGTCTCAATATTACACATTTTAACAGCTGCAGAGTGCCTGGACTGCTGCAGACAATTAATGCTAGTGGAGAACCAAACAACAACGAATTAAAAACAATAACCAGAAACTTGTTTCTACAGCATGCAAATGTCACAAGCAAAATACCAGCGGAGTAACAAGTGCATGATTTTAACAGCCCCTAAATGTTTCCAGCATGGCTCACAGGCAAGGTCCCTCTTTGGGATTTCTGGCTTCATGATGCTAAACCATACAATTGCAATTTATAAAGAAAACAATCTATGCCACTTAATTTCCTGCCTCAGATCCCTGTCCATGAGATGCAAATCATTCCTTGGTGTCTTATGGCAGAGGTAAAATCTGTGCAAACGCTGGAGTGATGAGCAGTGGGGATGTTTGGCCCCTGACAGAGGGGAATTATCCCTGCCTCTGCAAGTCATTGCATAGGAAGTGCTGGGGCTTCCCACTAGCGCAAAGCCTTCCCAATAGGAAGGGGCTTAGAGCCATGGGGAGTTAAAAGCCAATTTTTTTCCCTCTGTGCTGAGGTCAGGCAGGGGCCTCTTTTGGCCTGGCTGAGCTGTGGCTAATGGCTTCGTGGGGTGATGGAATGTGATGCTGAGCAGGGTCTACTTCTATGTGTAAAGCAGGGGGTTTTTATTTCTTGAAAACGTCTTCCCTTAAGCTAAGATCTGATTCTGTTTTTTCTTGAAAAAAGCTTTATTTCGAGGCCAATTTTCTGTATCTCCCATGTACATATAAAACTCCCCTGAAGATGCAAAAGCTTGTACCATTTTCTTTCTAGTTTTTATGGAGTGCTCGGAAGTCTCTGCACTTGTAATTATGCTGACAGACCAAACTCCTCATGATCACCAATCATTTAAAGCATTAAGCATCAAATGTAGCTACAGTACAGCCCAGAGACTCAAGTGTTTTCAATAAGCATTTGCAGCTAAAATGTTGCAGTCTCCATGAATACATCGTAAGTAAGTGAAGCCTCAAGAAGCAAAATTTCCCCTATAAAGGAATAATTTTGAAAATATATTCCCAGGCATGTAAGGGAGGAGACCAACCTCAACTTCAACTCAGGAGACAAAACTGGAGAAGCAGAGGCATGTAATAAACACATTGAAACACTATTTAGCCAACAAACCTTGAAAACCACTCTTTAAGGTGGAAAGGATCTGTCTGGTCTTACAAGTAAGCCCTAAAAGGTAAAATTTGATGACTGCAAAATAAATTCTTCCACATAATCCAGACCTTTACAGCATATCCAAAATTCAGTCTCATTAAATGTTTAGGTTTAAGTCAGTCTGGTTTAAGCAGTACATTATGTTACATAGACACAAAGAGTTGCAACACAGCAAAGAGAAAAGGAGCAGAAGGTGTGGAGGGTTTGGTGAAGCCCCTTGCCCACTGCAAGTGGATTTCAGGGGAAGAGATCTGCTGGGCAAGGGAGCTGCAGAGAAATGTAAATCCAGGCTCTACAAAGGACCTGCAGCAAAAGCATCACCAAAGAGCCACGTAGAAGTTCTGGCCCAGTAAGTTAAGACCTTTCTGCATTAGGACTGTCTGCCCCAAGCCAGCCCAGGTCCCGTGCAGACACGCAGCATGTGCAGGGGTGTGTGACTGCCTTTGGCTGGGTGATTGCCGACTGCTTCCTCCCAGGACTGCTCTGTACTCGTGCTCGGAGCCGCGTGGGCCCCTCTGCGGGTGAATCATTGTTGTGGTGCAAACAGATTTGTCTCTTTGCTCTGCCCACACCGATTCTAGGCAGTGATAGCCACGAAAGCCAGACTTCACTCTGACCATCACTGGGAAGGGAGGCCTTTGTTAAGAAAGGTTTTCATTAACAAATGTTTTTATTCTGCAGTGAGCTGGTCCCACCCTCTCCCAAAAGCCAGAGGATTCTGCAGGATTAGAGGTTGGGAAAGTGGAAGTGCACAGGGGTGCTGAGCACTTGGGGCTGGTACTACATCTGTTACAGGCACTCTTTGAGCAAGCAAGAATAAATCACTCTGAAAAAAAAATCAGGTGCTGAGGTCTCCAGCTATTCACTGCTCACCGTGACTTCTCTGAGGTTTCCTTTCCCACAATAAAGCACTGAGCACCTCCCTCTCTTGCATGAGAGTGCTGCATAGATAAATCAGCAGACAAAGCTGAGGCATTGAGGTGGGTTGAAAACTGGATAGCCAGGCCCAGGGGGTGATGATCAGCAGGACAGGTTCTAGTTGGAGGCCAGTAACTCATTGTGTGCCCCGGGGGTCAATACTGGGTCCAGTCCTGTCCAACATCCTCATTAATGATGTGGATGATGGGGCAGAGGGCACTCCCAGCACATTTGCTGATGACACCAAACTGGGAGGAGTGGCTGATATGCCAGAAAGTCGTGTTGCCGTCCAGAGGGACCTTCACAGGCTGGAGAAATTGGCTGGCAGGAATCTCGTCAAGTCCAGCAAGGGGCAGGGCAAAATTCTGCACCTACAGAAGAACACCCCCAGGCTCCAGTACAGGCTGGGGGCCAACCAGCTGGAAAGCAGCTCTGCTGAGGAAAGGACCTCAGGATCCTGGGAGACACCGAGCTGAACGTGAGGTACCAATGTGCCCTTGTGGCAAAGAAGGCCAATGGCATCTTGGGGCCCCTTAGGCAAAGTGTTGCCGTAGGATTTACCTGGTATATGTTAAGCATGGCCCAAACCTGGTCAAAACATGGCCTAAACAGTGGCTGCAAAGAATAAATGGAAAAGACTCACAAGTCACAAAATATGAGGGTGCCATGCCAAAAAAATTTGTTTTATAAGATCGTGGAGATCCAGATTGAATTAAGATGTGCATTTTTGGCACTTTCTCTATCACGAACACTCATTTCTGGTTTTTGTGATCTTCTTCTACACCACTTGTTTTTGCTCATGTTGTAGTTGTACGTTACAAATTTGTATGTGCACATATAGCATTTGTGGCCCTGGCATAAGAAAAAAACATATAAAAATAGGACCTCAGTTCTCCAAACTTGCCATATGATTATGTTTTTTTAAACAAGCATTTGAACATTGTTTTTAGCCGCAGAAATCAGATACCAACAAAACTTTCATCTTATTCCTACTAAATCAAACTGGAGCTTCTAAGTCATAGCACAGCGTGGGAGAAAGTGCCTTTCATGCTCACTGGAGGAAGTTATTTCAGAATGTGAATTTCTTTGGTATTTCTCCTACTAAGGTGCCCTGACCCTCCTGGCTGAGAGTTGCCCCTGTTAGCACAGCTACCCCCTCTCAGCAGCCAGGCTTAGCAAAGACACAGGCACATGGGAACAGTGGTGTTTGTGTGGCCCACACACAGGGCTTCAGGCCCACATTTTGGGGTTGAAGTCAAGGGAATGTGGAAGAAAGCTCCCAAAGCTGCTGCCATGTTGTGCTCCACTCCTTGGGATGTTGAAATGAGCAGTGCCAGCCCTCCGACTGTTGTGACTTGAGGCTGCGACATCATTTCCAGAGCTGGTTCTGCGTGTGCAGAACAAAATCAGTCATGTCATGCAGAAGCAGATTTCAGCTGCTTTGTTATTCAGTATTTTCCACTTAGATTTAGGGCCAGATTAGGTTTCAAACATATCAAAGCTCCAGTAATTGTTTTTTTCAGAATTTTATCACGAATTGGTAGGAATCTTCAGATTCTTACTCCTCTACAGTTCCCATCATATCGAGTTAAAGCCTCTAAAACATTGTCTTCCCCATGTAGCTGCTGTTATTGAATGGACAGATGAATGTCAAAATCAGGGATTCTCCTAATTTCTGCTCTACCACCAGATGAGTAATAGTGACCTGGGATGCAGGGGCTGAGCTGTGGAAAATCCCTGCCTGTTGCATCAAAACTGAAAGCATCTGGAGATTTTTGGGTCTACACCCAAAGCTTCCTGAAAATGTTTTGCACCAGAAGAGAGAAAAGGTAACCAAAGTCGATGGGGAAAGCAAAAAGGGAGAGGCAATGATGATACAATGGAAAGAGGAGGCGCAAACTTCCTGCTGTCTCTCTGTGAAGGGGCTGTTACCTCATTTGTTGTGCTGCCTTGCCCTCAGAAAGTCCAGCTCCAAATCATCTCTCAACCCTGGGAAATCCCACCAGATATAAACAACTACCTGAGGGTGGCTTTGCACCTTCCCCTGGAGGAAGCACAGTGATTGATCTCCCAGCACGTGCAGCCGCAGCAATTTGTGAGCTTTCCTCACCGTCCGCAGCCACCGCCATGGCTGAGCTCAGCTGATGGCCTCAAGGGTCTGATCCCAAAGCCGCTAAAGCCTGGCTTTTCTGCTGGGCTGGGAAGCAACATCCATGGCAAGGTCTCCAGCAGCGAAAGGAGGCTGCAGGGAGCCTTCATGGGATGGCAGAGAGCGGTGTGCTCTGAGGATGATGTGAGAAGAACCACAGAGACTCTGAGGTGCCAAACTATCCTGAAATACCCAACATCCAGCTCTGGGAAGTAGCATGTGGTGGCTGCCAGGCAGGGACCTGGCTAGAGTCATGCCATGGTTAAGGACCATGATGCACATTTCAGGAGAGAGACCCTCCATGCTGAGTGTGTGCACAGGACTCCCCAAGAAGGTGTCCCCTGTGCCCTGGCTGGGTCCCTGGCAGCAGGGACACCCTGGAACAGCAGGGTGCACCCTGCTCACCCCAGGATGGATACCTGGGCTGTGGGACTCTGCTTGCTCTCTGACAGGCCCAAGGAAGTGTCTTTATGCAAACATGGACACAACAGAAAAAAGCCTAGACGAACTTTGAAGTTGAACCTCACTCCTCAAATCCCACGCTACGTTCCACTGGGCTCAGTAAAGAGCCGTATCTCTTAAATGAGAGGGCTGCAAACTGAGGTGGACAGTGCTTCTCTGAGGGGGGATCCCCTTTCAGCTCATCCAGAGGCACGAGTGGGTCCCCATAGCTGGGAAGGGGATCCCCTCAGTCCCTTGCCCCATCCGAAAGGGGCCTTGCCTGCTGTGCAGCGCAGAGCGGTGCAGCCCTGCCTTGCTTGCTGGAGCCGTGCAAACGGGTGGAGCTGGGCTGCACTCCTGTAGCACAGCACCTGCTGCACACAGGGCAGGAGCGTGTTTTGCACAAAAGAACCCACTTCCTTTCTTCTGCATTGCAAAAAGAAAAATAAAATGAGGAGGGGAGCATTGCTTTCCCTCTGTCTTATTCCCAAGGCCCTGGGCGCAGTAGTCATCCTGGACACAGCTGTCACCCAGAACTTTGGGTTCCTCCACCTGTTTTCGAGGCTAGTGATGCCACTTGGGTTGTCTCCCTCCTCTGCGCAGGGGCTGAGACCCCTCTGACCCTCCTGTATGCAGGCCCCGCTTTGACACAGCGATGGCACTTCCCGCTCCCATGGGCTCCCACGAGAAGTCCTCCGTCCCCAGGCAGGTGGCAGGTGTTGGGACATCAGCAGGTGATTCCCCTTCTGGGATCTGCAGCTCTCTTTTCAGTGCCTGCGTGAGTGCAGAGCCCAGGGAACGGGAGGGGTTGTGCAAAGCGGGTGTTTGACTGCTTGGAAAAGTCCCGGGAATAAATTTGCATCACAAACCTCCCCGTCCATCCCTGCCAAGCACTGGTGATTCCGACCGATCCGAGGTGTTGTAGGGACCTGGGAATGGAAGCCAATGGCATTTTGCTAAGTTTCATCCAAATTTATTCCCTCAACAGTGTTAATCTGTGGAAACAAAACTCTCATGTGAGAGACTGTAATGAGGGTGGACAGGAGCTTTGCACCATCAGTGCCACAGTGAGCCCGAAGTGATGTGACCAGTATTTGTTTCAGCTGCAGCTGTTTGTCATGCGGTGCTTTAGGGAGATGAATGGATGGTCCTGGATCCACTCGCCGGTGTGGGCTCAGGATTTCTGTAGAGGTTACACTTCTCTAATGTTAGATCTATTGGCTGTTTTCACCATCGTGATGAAACAGCTCAAGAACATTTGAGCCCCACACAAGTCTGATTAGCTTAACTCCTGGCAGATGTGCAAGTAGAAAGTCCCCATTTTACTAGGGAATATTTTTAATAATTTACTCAGCAGTTATTCTGTTATTAGCAGACCTTTCCCTCCGTGTAATACAAACCCTCGAGCAACAAAAGTGCCTCCATTAACAAATGCTCGTTAGTCAATTTTCACTATTACTCTTGCTAGGTGCTTTCAACTTCTAGCAAGTTAATGACAATAATGTGTAATTTCTATACAGATGACTCACGGTACATGAGTACACAGATTAGTACTGAGTTTAATGTCGCTGTTTTAAAGCATTAGAAATATTATGCAATTAAATAATTAGTTGAGCTTTACTGACCAAGAGGGAAGTATATAAGTTTAGCTTCACTGTAATCTTAACCTTGGTATTTCTTGGCTTCAGTTTTTCAGTGGCATCCCAAAGGCCCTGTGATGGGAATTTCCTGGTTTATTAGGAATTTTTTTGAGTGATAAAACCAGACACCAGCAAGATCACCACCACCACCACAAAAAACCCCCCAAACCCTAGAACCACCAAAAAGAGCATAAAATTTCCTCTTGGGATTTGAAAACCCCAGTGGTGTCCAGTAAAATAGGCACCATGGGGAAGACCATCTTGCCGGTCACAGGCCAGGCTGCGCTTCTGCAAACATTTTGGGAAGTGCTGGGAAGGAAAGTACTCTCTCCATGCTGTAAGACACACATATAGGGCTGAGGGATAAATCACAGCCCTCCACTGCTCAGCACCCTGTGAGAGCACAGAGCCTGCCGTGAGCGTTCCAGCTGGGACACAAGGGGCTTTGCCCCGCTTTCACCACACGATGTATCATCTTAACAACAGAAATATTTTTCCACTAAGGGCAAATTGTTTCATTCTACTCGATAGCTGCCTGGTGATGTCTCCGTGTGTGTGAAAGGCAAATCTGGGTCTCACCACAGGCACGGCGTGGCTTGCACTGGCCACAGGCGCAGTAAGATCCTTTGAAGATTTGCCACAACTTTAATGGAAAAGCTGCCGTGGTCCGATCGTGCTGCCGTGGCCGTGTGTGTGTGCCCAGGGTGAGCACTCCGGACCGCACGTGAACCAGAGCTGAAGTTGTTTTCCTCGTTCAGTGGCATTTCGCATCCTTGTAGAGGTTTTCGAGTAAAACCTGAAGTCGGCTCGGATGGCAGGAGCGATTGCCGCGCGGGTAGTCATTTATCTTCTCCAGGGCAGCCACTACTGAAAATATTCCCCCGCGGCGGCAGCATGCCGCACGCAGCGAAAGAAAAAAAAAAAAACCACCCAGAAAGAACACAGTTTTACTAACCCTAAGAAAAAAAGAACCAACCTAACAAACAAAAAAACCCCAAACCTCACTGTGCTTTTATAACGTGAGCGAATCCCGCGAGGCGCTCACACGGCCGGGGAGCCCGAGCGCCGGGCGCGGGCAGGAGGCTCCGCGCCCCCCGCCCCCCAAAAATTGGGCGGAAGAAGGAAGAAGAGGAGGAGGAGAAGGCTGCGGCACCTCTGCTCTCAGGTTGGAGCCCTCGACTTCCCTTTCGTGCGTGCGGGTTTGAGCATCTCAGCCCCTCGGGGTCCGCGCCGCCGGGGGCGAGAGGCAGCGCTACGCCCGTCCCGTCCCGCCGCTCCCGGTGCGGCGGTGTTGGGAGCGGAGCCAGGCGGCGGCAGGCGGCAGCGTGCGGTGAGCGGCGGGCGGGGGGCGCGTCCGAGGAGCTGCCGCAGCCCGCGGCCGAGGGGACACCGCTGTCCCCGGGGGGCAGCGCGGACCCCGTGCCCAAAGTGGGGCGAGCAGCGGGAGGGTGTGCGGGAAGTGGGGGTTCGGTGCCGGGGTGTTCCCAGCTTTCTGATCGGACGAGCAGGGGGCACGGGATTTTTGGGGGAGGTTGGGAGGGGTTTTTTGGGAAGGCTAGGTTTTTTCCTCTCTTTGAATTTCTTCAGTTTTGTTCCTGCTTTGGTCCCGCCCGAGGGTTGCGAAGGTCCTCCTCAGCACTTCTGCCTGCCGGTCCGCCAGACCTCTCTGCCCCCGGCCCCTCCAGTTTTTGGGCATTTTCTCCGTGAAGCTCCCCCTTCCCCTCCCCTTTTAAATTTAAATTTAAAAATTAGTAAATTACGTCATTGCCACCAGATGAGCTTGAGACCTTCCTCGTGTGATAGGCAATTCCCCCTCTCAGCACCCCAGTCCTTTCTCATATTGATTTGACTTGGGAAAAAACAAAATTAAGAGGAGCTCGTGATAAGAAAAGCAGAATGAGTCACAATTACTGTTGAGATGCTCTCACCAAAATCACAAGAGAAGCATTTTTCCAAATGACTCGAGCTGCTTGCTGCCAGGGGCGCAGCTGGAGCAGGGGACAGGGCTTTTGCTTTGTGATGAGGGCCAGCTCTAAGGGTGCGACTCCTGTTATCAATAAACTGCAAGTTTCATGTCTGTTCTTATTCCAAGGGAGAGAGCAAGAGCCTGTGAGGCACTGCAGAAATGGCTCTTGTGGAGGACATGTTCCTGCCTACCAACCTCACCTCCAGCAACCAGAGCAGCTGCAATATCCACAGCCACCACCTCCCAGCCAAAGTCACCTTCTCCCTTTTCTACATCATCCTGCTGGTGTTCGGTGCCTGTGGGAATGTCCTGGCCCTCTATATCACCTTCCAGCGCAGGAAGAAGAAACTCAACTCCACCGACCTCTACCTGGTGAACCTGGCCCTCTCCGATGCCCTCTTCACCCTGGCACTGCCAGGCAGGATTGCCTACTACATCCTGGAGTCTGACTGGCCCTTTGGGGACTGGTTCTGCCGGATCACAGCTTTCATTTTCTACATGAACACCTATGTGAGCATCTACTTCATGACCTGCGTGAGCGTGGACCGCTACGTTGCCGTGGTGCGCACCAGACACCCCAGCAGAATTCGGAAGATGAGCCGTGCCAGGGGCATCTGTGTCCTCATCTGGTCCTTGGTGTTCCTGCAGACGGCTCCGCTGCTCCTGCGGCCCATGACACGAAGGATGGGAGACAAGCTGACATGCATGGAGTACTTCAACTTCGAGGAGATTCCCCATCTGCCCTACCTGCTCCTGGTGGCCTGCGTGCTTGGCTTCTTCCTGCCTGTGGGCATCATCTTGGTGTGCTACGTGAGGATCAACCTCAAGCTCTGCCAGACAGCCAAGGAGAACCCGCTGACAGTGAAGAACGGGCACCACCACCGGGCATTCACTGTCATCCTGGTGGTGCTGCTGGCTGTCCTGCTCTGCTTCAGTCCCTACCACCTCAACATTGTCCAGTTCATGGTCAGGAAGATCCTCTACCAGCCATCCTGCCCTGAGCAGCAAGCCTTCAAGATGTCCCTGCAAGTGACTGTGGCGTTCATGAACTTCAACTGCTGCATCGACCCCATCATCTACTTCTTCGCCTTCCGGGGCTACAAGCGGAGGCTGCTCCGCATCTTCAGGAACAGCGGCTCACTGGCCACCTCCTCCACTGCCAAGACCCCCTCGGACAGCAACAGCAACAGCCAGCCAGCTGGCTCCATCTCTGTCTAGCAGCACAGCCCCCTCCCTTTTGCCCTGCCCTGGGACTTATGGACCATCCCTGATGGCAGGAGGCGGAGTTGAGCTGCAGGAACAGCACCTTCGACAGGCTCCATCCTTCCCCTGCCTGGAGCCAGGGGCTCTCACGAAGGCAACCTGGCAGGGACACAGCCCTGCCTGTCTCTGCATGCCTGGCTCTGTGCTCAGCGCTGCTGCACCTGCCAGCCAGGAGCACAGAGAGGCATCTTTTCATCCCAGCCCTGGAGGAGGCAGCTTGTGCAGCTGCTCTGGTTGGCAAACCCAGCTGGAGGTTTCTCAGCACTGCACTGCACCCCTCTCCCATGCCTGTCTGCATCCCCTGTGGGGCGGGGGTGTGCTGGCAACCACCACGGATGTCCCTCTGCCTCATTCCCCTGCACTGCCCCTGGAGCACTACAGCAGCATCCCTGCAGGGCTCAGGGCAGACAGCATGGAGCAGACGGACTCAGGGCATTTCAGGAGAAGGCTGGGATGTTATTTGCATGCAGAAGATGGCCTACAGCCCCTTCTCCACACTGACAAACAGCAGCTCCCCTCTGTCCCCACCCAGCATCCCACTCCTGCACCTGGGCACTGCACGGGGCAAGCAGCAGGTGTGGGGCGTGTGAGAGATGCTGGAAAAGCCCTCCCCCAAGGAAGAGGGGCAAGGATGTGAATTTGTAGAGCTCCTGGATGTGCTGCTGCCTGCACTCATCATTTCAGTGGCTGCTTCTTCCCCAGGGTGCCCTTCCTCACAGCTGATGGCACTGCAGTCACGCTGGGGCCCTCTGCTAGGAAGGGGATGGTGGGGATGGCCTGGATCCCAGCCCAGCTCTAAGGCTGCAAACCTGCCCTGGATGTACTCATGCGGGAAACCTTCCCATTAGTCCCTAATTTGAAGGGAGGAGGGAAATAGGGACAAGAACTGAGGGCGGCCTTATGTGACCTTGGCCGACCTTGAAGCTGGTGCCCTGAGGAGTTGGAGAGCCTTGCTAAGGAAGCTGTGACTATTGCCAGAGCTAGAGGAGGAGCCCTGGGACATCAGGTTCCTGTTGAGGTTTGTGCCTCAGACAAGGAGAAAGGTGGCAGGAGCCTCCTCAGCTCTTTCCTGAAGTCACTAGACTATGATAAGAAACACACGCAGAGGATTTCACAGTTCCTGGCATGTCTGGCCTTTTGTTTGAAGTTGGAAGAGACAGGCATGCACAGAGACATCAAAAGGAAAAAAAGAAGCTGCTTATTTTGCTGGGAAGTAAACCTGAAAAAGTTTTGTGAACAGACACTTTCGATGAATACAGATCATTCTTTAAGGTAATAACCTTTTTTATGCCTAGAAAGTTAGTAATAGTCACGTGCAGCCCTTTGTTGTCTGAAATGCACATGAACGAGCTTTTGGATGGTGATGGTTTTATGTATGGTATGGGTCACTGTAGCAACCTGAAGGCTGACTAAGAGAGATGCCTAAAATAACTCAGGTGGGAAACAGACTCCAGTAGGTCCTTTCTGGAGGCTATCTGAGCCCTCCTCGAAGCAGCTCTAACCTCAGTGCTGACCTGCAGAGAGCCTTTGTCCTGAAAAGCATATTACAATGGACAAGAAAGAGCTGGGATACAATAATATAAGGATATCAGTGGTCTGGATACCCTTGAAGGAGTCTGGCTAGGCTGGTGGTTGCTGTACAGTTACATTGTCCTTTTGACGTGTCCCGGGATGTGATGGCTGGAAGGGAATTTCTGCGTCACCTCATCCAACAGCCTACCCAAAGCAGGACTGTGGTTGGCACAATGTCAGGCTGGACATGGCTTCATCCAGACAAGGCTTGGAAACTCTGGGCAAGGAGGGTCCCCTTGCTGAGGTGACAGCTCCCATGCTGCATTGCCCTCTGGATAAAAATATTTTTCCCACTGTGTGTGAACCTCCCCACCCACAGCTGGTGGCTGTTGCCCCTAACATCACCTACTCGTGCTATGAAGAGCTTGGCTCGGCTATCTTTGTAACTCAAATTCCACAGGACTGTGTTGGGGGCTGCCAGGAGAAGTGTTTGGTAGCTATCGGTCTCCATGGGAACACCAGAGCAGGGGTCTGCAGCAGTGGCCAACCCTTCTTCTCAAGACCAAGGCATTGGGATGTTTTGCCAGGCTGCAGCCCACAGCTGAGAAAAAGCCAATCTATGACCAAGCCTTCTCAGGAAAAGGTGGAATATAAACATAACCTCGACTGCTCCTCATTGGACTCTGTTTTTCTCAGACGTAGTTTATTAGGAAAGGTAATTCCACCTCTTGCCACCAGTAGGAGCCTTTGGAGTAGGAAATAGCTGATGAGTTGGGTGTAGTGCTGCAAAATGCAGGAGGGATCTGGCCTTCTTCCTCTGGATGGATACCAGGCCGGCCTCCTTTACTTTTGAAAATACCAGTCCAGGGTCAGCTGGAGCTGAGGGAACATCCATGGGATGGAGAAGGAAGAATGGGTCAAGAGGAGTCTGGGCATAAGAGAACTCCGAAGAACTCTCTATTGCCCAGACTAGCTTGCCCACCTGTGGGTGCTCCCTGTCTGCTTGAAAATGGAGCATTTCACTAAAACTGAAGAGAAACCACCCAGAGCATTTTGTCTAGAGGCACAACAACATTTTCCTACAGTTTGCTGTTCACCCGCTCGGTCCAAGCTCCCCGCATGATGCTTGCTGTACCCTGCCAGCCCAGCAGCTACCGCGCCCTGCCATGCTTTGACCCACCAGCGACCCCTTGGAATCACAGAAACACAGAATCACAGAATCATTTAGGTTGATAAAGAGATCATCAAGACCAACCATTAACCCAGCACTGCCAAGGCCACTGCTAAACCATGTCCCCAAGTGCAGCACCTGTATGTCCTTTAAATTCCTCTCCACCGGCTCCGTTCTGCCGCTGCTCCTGCCTTGCCCCCGGCTCCCCCGGGGTGCAGACCCCCGGAGCCCCCTGCTGGGGGTACCCGTGGCGGGGGGAGCCCCCAGGGCGCAGTGCCCGCCCCGACGGTGCCTTCGGGCGAGAGGGACAGCGCCGGTTCCCGCCGAAAGAGGGAGCCGGAACCCTTACTGGGTGTAAAAATATGCGGACGAATCTAAGAAGGCAATGACAGACGCGGCTGGTGCTTCCCCCACGCGTCTGCTGCCACGTAGGAATGTGGTGCCTTTCGTAAGCCGGGTTGTGGCGTGTATGGGAAGCACACGACAGCACACTGGGATCGAGGGCATTCCGTGCAGAGAATTGTAGCTGCACAGTAAACAGGTCATTCTTGCTTTTCTGCAGCCCATTGCTGTTGTACTGTCGTCTAAGAAGAGAAAATTGCACTTTTATCTAAGGGCAGAGAGTACACTTTGTGGACACAACAACAGGCAATACACGCACAGATACAGGATATAGCACATACTGGCTGCATCAGAAGAATATCCTGGACTGCATCAAAAGCAGCACGACCAGCAGGTCGAGGGAGATGATTTTGTCCCTATATTTAACTTTGGTGAGATTCCCACCCAGAATACTGCATTTGGGGTCTCCAGCACAGGAACACCGTGGACCTGTTGGAGCAATCCAGAAGAGGGCCACCAAGATAATCCAGGTTCTGGAGCAGCTCTCCTTTGAAGACAGGATGAGAGACTTGGGGTTGTTCAGCCTGGAGAAGGATCCAGGGAGACCTTAGAGCACTGAAAAGCTAAGTACCTAAAGCCTACAGGACAGCTGGAAAGGGACTTTTGACAAGGGCCTGTAGTGACAGGACAAAGGGGAATGGCTTCAAACTGAAAGAGGGCAGGTTTAGATGAGGTATTAGGACAAAGTTCTTTACTGTGAGGGTGACAAAACACTGGAACAGGTGGTCCAGAGAAGCTGTGGATGACCCATTCCTGGAAGTGTTGAAGGGCTGGGTGGGATGGAGCTTTGAGCAACCTGGTCTAGTGGAACGTGTCCCTGCCCATGGCAGGGGGGCTCAACAGAGCTCAAACAGAACAGCTTTTTTTCCCTTAGCCATGGTTCCAAACTTCCACACCTATTCTGTCTGTGCTTTAAATTGTCCTGAACCGAAACTATTGCATGTCACACATAGTATTTGTAAGCCATCTTTGTAAGCCGCTAAAATACTGTAATGTAAAAATGCACATATATACTAAAAATAAAAGTTTCTCACGTCCACGTAACAAGCCCTGGTGTGATTGATCCAGCCAAGCAATGTGGGCAACTGTTTTCCCCTCAGAAGTGCATGTGTGCCTCTGCTCCCCACAAGCAAATGACCAGAGGCAGCGAGGGGCAAGCACAAGCTCTCACTTCCCTTACACAGGTGGTGTGCTCTCATGGAACCAGGAGTTATAAATCATCTTCAGTGGGAAAAGCAGCAGGACTTTTGAGATGTCCTGGATGTGAGAAGCACCTGCATTCTCACATACGAGTGGCTCCAGGGTTTGCGGCACTGCCCAGCTGCTGGGATTACACTGCTTTCTCGCTTGCCAAATGTACCACCTCCTGCAAAACTGACCAAATAAAATTTGAGGATTCCCCTATCAGACACCCCTGAAAAACAAAAAAAAGAGTGGATTTGCAGAACAAGATTAGCCACAACCTTGCATACTTTCATTTCCCACATGAAATCCTGTGAATTCTTTTAAAACTGAACTAAGTGCAATGCGACACTCTGTCTCCTTTCTCTCAGCAGGTCTTCTCTTTCTGTCCTCAGTTCTACTTTGCTTCTCTTTCCTAAACTCTCTGGGTTTGCCGAGTTCCACCTGCCTCATCTCTCTGAAGTCCTCTCCTTTGCTAATCTTATGTGACACTTACAGTCCCTACCTATCCTAAGCCAAAAGGCCAGATCCTGCTTTCAGTTCAGCCATGATCCTGGAATTTTTCACCCATTTCTAAAGTATGTATATTCCTGCTTTCTCCACTGCAACCTCTAAGGTTTAGAAACAGCCCCCTGCAAACATGTGTGAGTCAAACTAACTTCTCCTTCCTCTTAAAACTCTCCTCTGGAACACTAATGACGACAGCTGAAGCTCAATGTGTTGAGATTCTCAACAGTCACACCCATTTGTCTGGTCATACCATTCCTCTGCTCCCACCACTGGCGTCTCGCCTCATATTTGCACCAAACACTGTTGGAAGCACACACCCTCTTTGAGTTTCAGAGTGGACTTTCTGTGGTCAAAGAGTCCCTTTATACATGGAAACAGGAGCAATGTGATCCTACTGAAAATTAAACCAGTATTTTTTTAAGTAAACACACTCACATTTTACATATTTATATAAATAAATATGCATGCATGTGTGCATACATATAAACACAGTGCTTGTGTGTTCATGTGACTCTCCTAGTGAAGTAGTACTTATGCTCATTTATATAAAATACTGATTACTGTGGCCACCCAGTTAAAGAAAGCTAATCTCACGCAGGTTTTTCTTGTGGAAGACCACACAAGAAATTAATTACACTTTTCTATCAAATCCCTCTATTAGTTCAAATGAATGCTGTGCACTTATTAATCCTCAAACAGATGCAGTTCCCCCCATAGCATGGGAGCTGTAGTTCGGAGTGATTCCAAAGCTGGGTGCCTTTGCAACTGCACAGATACTCCAAATACACACGGTTGAGAGGGGGGGGGGTCTTTGAATACAGACTTTTAATTTTCTTTAACAAACTCTTAGCTCCACTTAAATTCAGCGAACCAATACATAAATATTCTCACTCACTCTCTGTACATATATATACACATGCATACACACAAATATGCATATATATAATCATATATATACATACACATACAAACAGGAGAGCCAGAAACGTTGCCCTTTGCCCAGTAGCTTGCAGTAAGTTTTTCTGGCTCGTTCTTCTGTTCCAGGCAAAAATAACAAGAGCTTTTCTCCACCACCATGTTCCAAAAGGCACTGGTAAGTGCTAGACAGCACAGGCTGGTGCATGAACCAGCTGCGACAGCCCCTGGGCTCGCTCAGTAACAGGCAGCCTTTAACGCTTGTTTTGAGGGAAGAAGATGGTTTTGGTAGGTCTTCAGACCAATCAGTCTCCATCTTGGCAAAAAGTTAAGGCTTGAGAACCTGAGCCTGGTGGCTTATCAGGTAGAGCTCCACAAATATCAGCCTCACTGTGGGTGTATTTCAAAGTGTCATGTAACTGCCTAGGAAAGTCCCCACTAAGTTACTCCACTGCTGTCTCATGAGATGACATTCCCAGGCTAGTAGGGAAATTTTAACAGCAGCAGCTAGTTTTATTTCAAAATATCAAATCTTGGCTTTACCAGAATTAGAGTGAATTTTCTCAGGATTTAAAATCCAATACATAGAAAAGTATTCTGCCTTCTTCATGATGCCCAAAAAATACGGCTTGTGTCACATACAGATTAGAAACTGTGTGATGAGACATTCAAAACTGTATCAGACAAACCCTGCGTAGGCTGTGAAGAACACGCTCCTCATATTCCCAGAAATAGTTGATGAAAATTTCACCATTAAGTGGAAACTGAGTTGTTTTCCAGCTCTAACGTGTGAATCTTTCTTCTATGGTTCTTGCATGAAACACGAACTGTTTTCAGCAGCATCTGAGACCCCTTCTTTTACCACTTCTTTTTTTTCTTTTTAATTGGAAATCACAACCCTGGAAGCATTTTGAGCACAAACTTTTCTCACAGTCGTCAAGGGGAGTTTTCAACTGACCAAGACCTGCATTTTACCCCTTATATTTGACCATGTTTTGCAGAATACCCAGCAAAACGGGATTTTCCACACAACTGTGACATTTGAATACCCCCTGTATAGGCAACAGTAAGAAAGGATTTAGACTTGGAGAATATCCACTTAGATACACCATATGCCACTCAACATGTTTTAAAATTCCA
This sequence comes from Oreocharis arfaki, assembly GCA_013398015.1. Lineage (NCBI taxonomy): Eukaryota > Metazoa > Chordata > Aves > Passeriformes > Paramythiidae > Oreocharis > Oreocharis arfaki. The sequence continues at coordinate 124,919 of VZRR01004515.1, read as the reverse complement.
AGAGATAAATACTCTTTGTGCTTGTCCCTAGAGCAGGGCAATGTCTGTAAAGAGGACATGTTTATTTACCTTGGGATAGGTGGACTTTTATTTCCTACAGACAAAACTTGATTTCTGAAGTAATTCACCAGTCTTAATTGCTACTTTTGGATAAGATATTTGTGAAGGAAGAATCAGCATGTTTCAAAATTAAAACCTGTACTTGTTTCTAAACATTTAACTAGTCTGCATATACAAATTATGGTAGGACTTCTTTTTCTTACATTTTTCTTTCCAAGACAGCAGGTTTCCAGAGTTCCCTGGGTACAGAAGTGTCTACACACACACACAGCCTCAGTTTCACACAAGCAAAACGTTTCAATTAAAAAGCAGACCCTCCCTAAATAATATGATCACAGAAACAAGCCAAACCCTGAAGGAGATTGATCAAAGCCCAAGAAAACACACTGTCATTCAAAAAACCCCTTACCCACTGGAAAATAACAAAGAAATACATACAGAACACTGAATTAAAGACTATGTCATGTGCTGAAAACTGCACAAATTGGATGCAATTTCTAGATAAGGACTTGTGTGCCCCAAGGACTTTTTTCAGTTTTATCAGTCAATTTAAAAAGGAAAAGAAAAGTATCTCTCCCTCCCCCTAAATCTCGGCCTCTAATTTCCCGGTACATTTTCCAGGCCAGGTGAGACTGCAAAGATCTGTACTGTGGTACACAGCGTTCACCTGGGTTTCCAAAACATCCCCTGTGCACCTGTCATTGCCTCTGTTATACTTCTTATGACCTATACCTTATTCTAAATGTATGCATGTGTTAAATATGCCCGTGTGTATATAAGCAGACACATATGCACACACTGAACACACAAAAGTACCTACAGAAACACATATGAAATGTGTAAGATATGTGTGTAGATTGGTTTCATGGAGATGCACTTTGGAATCTTGTATTCCTTCAGGTTGGCTTTATAGAGATGTTCCCCTGTCTCCACCCCACCTCCTGCAACTCCTAAGGTGCTGATACCGAGCACTTCAGAGAGTCAAGCCAAGCAAGCTGATTCAGGAATCAATCTAAAGTTCAAACCCAGCACGGCACAAGCTTGGCACATCCGTCCTGTTGCCTCCTGCCCCAGCCTGAATCATCCTAAGTTAATGTTCCAGCCTGTGGCTGACACTAAGTTGCTTCAGACAGTGAGGATTCAGCAAATGCAGGGCCATCCTCATGTCTGACACTAGAAAACTAGAACTACATATAGAAAAGTTAGCTTTTTATCATTTCCTTTTAAGACAGTATGTAGCCAGCTTAAAACAAATGAAAGCAGCACATAGGACACCGCGTACATCCGTTGTTCCAGAAGCCCTCTCTGGGTTAGCCACGGAACTCATTCACGTCATTCCAGGTCTGATCTTATTGCATCATTCGATTCACCTTTATTGCTTCCAGTGAGTATCTTCATGACCCGTATTTGAACAGCAATTCACTCCGTTTGTAAAAATTCAGATTTACAGTGGTCACTTGCCATAGCTTGCCATACACACACACATGGATTTTCTCTCATCCTATCTGTCTATTATGTGCTGAACGACAACTTTTATTCAAAAAGAAATTTGAGAAGTAAAATATTACAGGCATTAATAAAACTTTGCAATAAATGACATAATAGTCCCATAACCCTCTATTGAGTTGAAAATAAAATGATCTTCAAACCTCTTATTACTGTAATAAAAAATCAAGTACTGTAAAATAACATGTAATCTAGAGAAATTAGACTTGTAAATGAAGAAAATACAATTTTTCTTGACAGGTAAATCTAGTTGTTGTAGTTGTTGGAGCTTTTTTTCCTAGTCATTAAGTCTGATAGCATGTCTAACAAGGATTTACAAGAAAAAACCCACCTATTTTATTTAAAAATAAATTTAGGTGATACCCAGTAACAAGTAGAAACTAACGTTACTTTGAAAAGGATAATCAGACTAGAAACCACCAAGTGATCCGAAGGCTTGGGAACAGTTCACATCATTTCTTAACATCACTCTGAGTCTCCAGTCACGCGGAGCCATTTCTCTCTTGCGGGGCTGACCTTGGTGAGTCTGCCCAGCAGGTGGCTTTGAGGCTCTCCCAGGCATGTACAAACCCATCGGGTGAAGTTCCTTCGCACAGAAAACCATCAGTGCTGCAGTAGAAAATTAGTGGCTACATTTAAGTCATTATTTGAAGCCCTCAGAGCTTCTAGAGCATCTCCTCTGGAAAATCCCATTTCCATAAGTCGTGCGACCTGGAAAAGAAGTAAAGTAACACCACTTTAAAACCAGAGTTTTATTCACACTGTGTGCACATCAGTCAATAATGTCAGAAATCACTTTTCCACTGATCAAAGACCTATCTGGGACAGCGTGCTCCACAACGTTGCCATGGAGATGACCACTTTTCGCCACTTAATTCAAAGCCAATTGCAGAAAATGCCACACTTGTATTCTCCTGGCTGGCCCAGTTTTGAAAGAAGAGTAAAATCCAAAGTGTGGTACCACACATGACAACTACATTCTGACCTGGGGGCTTGATGCTCTCAGCAAGAACAGGATTTCAACAAACCAGCACTGACCAAAACATGGAATTATAGAGGAGATGAGAAAACCTAACCAGACATCTTCAGCTCTTTTCCTTGAAAAGACCTACTTCTCCAGAGGGCATTAAAAAAACTCAAAACGATTCATTCCAGGTGATGGGGTTTTTTTTAAACAAGTCTTAAAGTTAGTCTTAAAACAGAGGCAGTTCAAAAATTGGTTTAGTAAAATTCTTGGAGGGTTTCTACATACACTCAAAAAAGCACGCAACAAAAAACTTCTGCAAAGCAAAAATCAGTGACATCTGATGGAAGAATTACATGGCAAAGGGCACATTTAGACAGTGATTTTGTTAAATCAATAACCACTTAACCAGCCCTCTTTATAGTATCACGTACTTGACACCTAACCTTTGTGCTCTGTGTTAACAGATATTCAAAGCACCACATGTAAAAAGGCAATGGATACATAACCAAATTTAATTTATGATTAAATACCAATTTTAAGTGAATTTAAAATCTACAAGTCTCACTTTGGTATGACTGTAAGTCACAATATAACTCCTTCACTTTTATAATTAATCTTCCAGAAGTGGAAAAAAAAGGTGTGGGAGGGCAGGAAACGTAAAATCAACTGTGGCCACTGGCAGCATAAAGCATTCTTCATCCTGCTTCAAAGTGCCTTATGACCAGACACCACAGCTCCTGAACCTGGAAGTCCTGGGCTACAGGAGCTGTTAGAGAGCTACTGCTGCCCCTCCTCTCCCTGTAGTGAGCCTGCAGCAGCAGAGTGAAGTAGAGCAGGAACACAGCAGAGGCTGTACACATCTCGAGAGGAATCTTCTCAGGGTGCAAGACCAATGTACATCACTAGCACTGAAAGTATTTTTAAAAGAAAGTTGGCACCAAAAGCAGGTTTTCTTTCCTCTAAGACACCTCCAGAACTTTCACTATTTTTAGTCATCTCTGCTTTGGTGACTTACTGAGAAGTATACAACTGCCAAGTTTACCTGGAGGCATGGACCCTCCTTTTCTTAATATAAATACAGCATCACAACTTGTTTGAGAATGGCTACCTTGGCTGTCAGAACATCATCCTTACAAAACAGTGCCACTTTCTCACCTTCTTGTAGGGAGAGAAATGAATTGCTACTTTCAACACTTCTGCAACAATAGTTTTAAGTCCAAGCTCGATTTTGTAACCTGTAGCTCTTATTTTTCATCTAAGAGTGTGTTTTTTATGAGAAAAGGGGCAGGCAATGGAATAAAAGCTAACCACAGAAACACATTTCAGAAGTAAGGTTTTTACTGCAGTTGCCATGAATTCTAACTTTAAAAAATGGTGGATGGAATTGGAACGTTCCTATTTACAGAAATATTCATTGAGCATCAGGGGGAATAATAACAACAATGAAAACCTCTTTTCATCTGAGTGTATTTTAACCACAGGAACTGAATCCAGCTCCAGGAAATAGAGATGTGTAACTGTCAACAGTAACTTAAGGTGCTAAAACCCCACAAGAAATGCAGAGATTTTTGTACCAAAGGCATTGCAAATGCTCACAAACTTTAATGTGAAAAACAGATAAAACCCTTGCATTTCTGCCATTTTAAGACAACTTGAGCTGTTATTAGCACAGTCCTGAAAAATCACAGGTGCTTTAATGACTTTTTCTTTGTAGGGTAACCAGAGAGCCTTGCAAATGACAGCAATCAGGTGAACCCTACACCCTCAATGCATCAGAAAATTAAGTATATATTGCTTTCATAAACCTGGGCCTGAAGGACTTGGGTAAGAATCCAGCATTAGTCAGACCAGTAACTATTTCATTAGTTTCAGCCCAAAAATAAAAGTCCCCATAAGCAGAATTTGTCAATAAAACAAGTAAGTAAGCCAACCCAGCAGGGAAATCTTTTGGTCCATCCCATACTGGCACTGTGGAGGCTTTCAGGCCAGCCAAAACTAAGTTTCTCAGTTTTGTCTCAGAGGGTGCTTTTTGGTGTGGGGCTTTTATTTTCTTTTTGTTTGTTAGTCGGGGGTTTGGGTGGTTTTCTGGGTTTTTTTCCCTTTCTAGATATAGCCCAGCAGGTTTGCAGTCAAAAGTGCAGTTAAAAGTTTTTAACATTTTGAACATAACTTAACATCGAGTCAAAGCTAGAAATCAGATCATAGAAAAGACTTCTGTATGGGACAAGCTCAGTTTAAATTAAAATGACAGTGGTGCTACCAAGTGTTGACTTTATCTCCTCATAGAAAAGACAAAAGGGAAAGAAACCTACTCTTGTTCATGGGTAGCAGAGACCTTAAACTAGAAAACGGCCAATACAGCTAACTGCAGGTAGGCTACAACCTGGAGAATTTGATTGCATGCAATAAATCCTGCATGCAAGAGTAAGACTAATCTTGAATTCTTAAATTTCTGAGTAAATAATCATCTCTTTTGAGAATAAAACTATCAACAAAAGCCTAGAAGTCTAAATCCATACTTGACAGAAAGGGCATAAACTTCTCTGTGGCATCAGTATAAGGAATCAGTCGACCACATTATTGAGGGAAACATCCAGGTTTTAGCCCAAGTGTGTTTTGCAGTCCACAGCTGGCATAACATTTTTATTTCAAAAAACCAAAATGACTGAATTTGAAACTTAAGCTGGAGACTTTAGCGAAGATGATGTCTACATGACAAATAATGAAATCATTCTTCTTTCTTTGAAAATTTCTTTTATCAGATTTGAATAGTTTCCACTACTGAAGCCATCACATCTTTAAATACATGTGATGAAGCCATCACATCTTTAAATACAAAATACAAGCAGTAACACATAAAAGCAGAAACTCCCCAGCAGCTCTGTAACTCTGGTTTGGATGGTAATGACAATATGCTGTCTCTGTATTGTGACCATTACCTTATATTTTACTTTGTGCTGCTATAGAAACCGCTAGAGAAACTGTATAAACAGATGATAAAAAATCAGTAAAAAATTAGTAAAGTTAATTCTTAGCCATTTTTAATGCTGTTTTAAAACAGAAAATGTTTACCTGCTCTTCAGAAACCTCACTAGGTGGAGGTGTGCCTTGTTCAGACGGGCGATGATCTTGATAATTCGCATTATGTCTATGACGTAAAGGAGGAAACAGTCTATTCCAGTTAATCATCCCACCCTGAAAGCAGACACTGCAATCAGTCTTCGCAAAAAGAACTACAAACATTTGAAACAAAAAGATCATCCATACCACATGATATGAAAGCAGATTTTTAAGTAAAGCACTTTATTTTAAACAACAAAAACTGCTTTAGTCTCTTAAGAAGCAAAAATTGGACTGATTACTGCTTTATTAGTTAATTGAAGTAATCACAGCAAACTAAGGAAGAGTGCTAACAGAAGGAGGAAAGGATGTTTCACATCCATTGGGACAGATCTGGTTTTGTACAGTGCTAGGTTTCTGAGGCTGAAAGACAGCTGTCTTTACTAACAGGGGTTTGCCTGGCAAGAGGTGCAACAGCAGGTCCTGCAAATACTTTGCAAGATTGCTGCTGGAGTTAACCAGGGAAAAAGAGTGCAAGAAATAAGTGAGGAGAAAAAGGAAAAGGGGCTTCTCAGTGCCTCTGCAAAATCACATCAGGAAACCCAGAACAAACCCAACCTTCAGGACACCTGTGACTTCCATACAAGTGACTACTTCTGTGGCACCAGCGTGACTTACAGCCCCACCACATTTACCTAACTTCTGTGTATTAAATATTGTTGCAAACCCTGGCCATGTTCCAGTGCCAAAACATCTTGTTAACTACACAGTAATAATGCAAATACACAGCAGTAACATAGGTAGCGTGCAAATCACAGAACTAAAACTTCCTCTTAACAACCAAGCTTCAACTCTTGTAATAGGAAGACATTTGGAACATAAAGAAGAAATACTAAAGTATAAGCTTTATAATTGTCCAGAAACCATGAATCCTCATTTCATTAGCTTAAACAAACATTTTTGAAGGGATTTTGTATCACACAAAGCGCATGGATCCTGTGAGCAGGTAAGAGCAAACCCCAATCTCTCTTTTCTATAGTTTGTTGAAACATCTTTTGCAGTTTGTGTTGTCTTTTTCCTCCACCCCTGCTCCCCCCGTTACTATGGAGAAGCACCCCCTTCCTTTCTGTATATATAGGACATGGCCTTCCTTCCTCTAGTTGCTCTATTTTAGTTCTATAACATTGTTTCTCAGAAGCCCTTCCTCTTACAAGAGTTTTTTCTTTTCTTCTCTCACAGAGTGCTCTTCCTGCCTTTATGCACCCTTAAAGCATTAAATCCCCTCTGGTCAATCAGATCAGCAACAGCTAAATATGCTCCTAGATCACAAAAAAAAAAAAAAATTTAGCATTCCTGCCCTTTCCTTTGCTTCCTTCCTTGCTCTCCAGAGACCCAACCAGCCCAGACACCACAGAGGGCAGTACAATTGCACACTTAAAAAGGCATTTGAAGAGTCATGAGATTTGAAACACCAGCTTGAGAAATGTTCCAGTCCCTTCTACACTAGAGTACATTTTTCCCTGTGACGATGTGAAATAGCCAGAAGCCATCACCTGTTTTCAAGACACAGATTCCACTGTTAATGAATTTGAATTTTAAAAAATGTGTCTACATTTCCCATGCTGTATAAAACATTTGCTTAGCATTCATGAGGTTTTGATCAAAGGATTCTGTGTAAGTCTCGTTTTAGTCAAACAGCGTAGTGTAGTAAAAAGGAGAACCGGTTTGGAGTGTAAGCCTAAGGAGAAAGAGGGGTCTCAGATCTTCTACTGACACCACTGCACTACCTTGTGATCTTGGGAAATCACATCATGTACTTCCCCACCTACAATTTCCAGTAACTCAGAATTAGGTTCAGTTTTAGTTCATGAACTTCGAATTTCTCACCGTCTACTAAGCTCTAGAGTTCAGCACTAACGCTGATTTACCTGTTTTTATTATTTAGAGATGACTTCAGGAGGAGAAAGTAATGCTGCCACAAGTCATTCACATTGAATTGGTAAAAATACTAACAGGACTACGACACACTCCTTTGAAGCACCGTAAGTCATACAGAATAATGTATATCAAATATAAAATCTAAAATAAACATTAATTTACCTTTATTCCAGTGTGTCTGAAGACTGAAAAAAATGTACCTTTCCAGCAGTGCCCTGAGTTTCAATACTGAGCTGCCTGTTCCAGCTGGGTTTTGCAGCCTCCCTGTCCTGTGCTCTGTCACCTAACACTACAGACAGACTTGTTGACTTCCTTGCCTTAAGCTTACAACGCAGTTTGCATTAACATATACAGAAGTCATTATTTTCAATAAGAACTGCAGTTTCCTTACAAGTATAACTATTTACTTTTGAAGGTTTACAGCAGATACTTTGATAGACTACAGACGTCGACTGAAGCATTCAGAAGAGTTCCATGTGAAGACCACTAACCCCCTCCCAGAAAAAACAGACTAGACAAATTAGACCAAAACAGCATATTTCAATTGCCTTTGGAAACTGTGATAAACATAATCTATCAGTTCTTAACTACATTAATAAGGGAAAAATATCCAACATTTAATGGTATGTGAACACTGATGGTTAGGATTAATCCCAACATTATGGTCCACTTCTCATCTGTGTATTACTTTAAACTGCACCAAAACCAGGAGCATTAGGATTCTTTATCTTAACTTTAAGAAAATTGTTTCCCTTCACAGTCTTGCCTCTAATTAGATGACACACATCCACAAGGTCAGGCTCAAAAGAGCAGGGGTTCAAGGAACTGCAGCAGGAGCTATGGGACTGGTAATGTGGCCAATCTCATAAAGGTAAGGAAAAACTGGGAAGCGCAGCTAAATGTCTTAAATCCACAGAAGATGCAGATCAAGGCCATGGATTTAGTGTATGGATGGTGACTGTGCAAAGACCTTCAGACAATCTTAACTATCACAGCAGAAATACATGAAGATCTGTTTTAAATTGAGCCAAATCAAGCACCAAATAATGTCTTAACATTAGGTAAATATCACAAATTCCAGTTATAAAAATGCACAGAAGGAAATTTCCAGACCAATATTCCTTCTTGCCTCACAGAAATTAGTTTGCAGACCTCCCCTTCATAATTTTATGATCATTTCTGTACTGCAGTGGTTTTACACTGTGCTACTACACTTCCTTGAGAGAAGTCAGGAAGATTTCACAGGAAGATATCCAATCTGATTAATTTATGAAAGTGATGCTTCTAAACCATCTGAGAGTCCCTCCTGGGGAATGAGCAAACCATATTTAAGCATTTCACATTATACTTGACCCTCAGCACCAGCACCCAACAGCACAGAGGAGGTCACACCAACCTCCTCACTCTCCACAGGAGCCTTGCCTCAGATAACAGCTCTCTGCAGTGGTCCCAAAACAATAAGCAGTGGGGATGCCCAAGAGTCCACTGTGTAAGCTCCTTTCCTGAGCAGCACTTTCAGTAACAAGTGTGTACCAGTCTAACCCATTTAGTGAAATCCAGGCACTTCTTCTGTGATTCTGGTTTGCAGTTTGTTATAAGAAGAATCAAGTTTAACACTACATGGTTTGGAGACTGGGACTTAACATGACCTGGTACTAGGTAAGGAGGACGCATTAAACCTCTTACATACGGAGCCAGATTTCACAACTGACAAGACTTGGGATATCTTGCACTATCTCAGGCAACCTGATCTTTGGTGTCGGGGAGCAGCCAGTGCAGGTGTACTGCTAGAGAATGAGAAGCACTGAAAAATTCTACACTATGATTCACAAAAATATCGTGCACAATTTGGTGCCTGGGCCATTACCTCTGTTCACAAGTTCATCTTCAAAATGTCATCAGGAAAAAGACCTGGCAAAAGTACTGCTTCATTAATTATTCGACTAGATGGGTGACAAGACAAACCTAAGAAAGGCCTATAAGCCTTTCTTCCTCCTTTAATCCTATGCTGTAATTTTTTAACTATAGAGAAATTCTGAAGTTTCCTTTCGTTTAGCAGTGCAGACTGGGTGAATCACTTGATTTTAAGTTCTTTGTTACTGCCTGATAGGAGACAAACATACCAAGGAAATAATTTTACTGGTCTCTAATAAATCACTATTGGAAGTTGATGAGGAGAACACCGGTGATGTTGGAACTTCCGTTACAGGAAGACAACAAACTCATCACAAGTTTAGGTGACCAAAGAATGAGATTTAAGAATGGACTGGACTGAAGGAATGGGAAAATAGCAGCTCTTCATTACAGACAAGGTTTTAAGGAAATGCCATCTTGATGATTTACTCTTGGATAGCTGCCAAGGCTTTACGTACAGAAGCTGCGCCTTTCTAAGTCACATCCTTGATGCTTTTTTTCATTTTCATTTGGGTTGTTTTTTCCCTTTTAGTGGTGTCTGGGACAATTCTGTTTGCAAGAGACAAGTATCCTCCTTTCCTACAGAATAAAGAAGAAATACCTAGAGCTAGCAAATGTCTTTGATTGTACAGCCTGCTAAAACCCTAGTTATGCCATTTCTTTTCAGATAATCTCCTTCCTCTCCATTTTGAAAAACAGCTCAACCTGCTTCCCATGTACACAGCTGCCATGGCATATTTTGTAAAAGCACTTCTTATCCAAAGTTTGACACATAAAAATGTTGTATTATGGACAATTAACAAATATCCAGTTATGTAGCTTTTGGATATGCACATATTTTAATTAGACTAATTTCAAATGAAATGAAAGAAAAGGCTTTTAAAAAATTCTCTTGAAAGTGATGCATGTGCTTAAGATACTTTGATAATGTTATCTCCTGTAGATAGTTAATGCCAACTAGTCATCTGTTTGCACAAACAGGAAGCACCTCCTGATATCTGTCCTGTTAACCTTTTTTAGTAACATTTGTAAAATATTCCACTCTGTATAGAAGCCTTTACTTGATAAAGACATAAATACTGTCTTACTTTTTTTCATATAAAGCTTCATTAAAAATATAATGAAAATAAGAAACATTGACTTGCTTTTCTGGCATAGATTTTTCAACAATGTATTGACTCCAAAGTTCACAACTGATGATATAAACAAAAACAAACAAACAAACAAAAAAGCATAGCCTTGGATGACGTGACATCTGCTGCCCTAAATAAACATTGCATAAGAGATAAAAATGGTGAGATTTCCAGTACACTTACTCAAAGTCTAGACTGCCTCTTTTTGTGCCTCTTTTTTCTGCCTCTTCTGTTTTTTCGGTTGTTCGGGGAGTCTTTTTTTTTGTGTGTGTTGTTTTCCTCTTACTTTAATAACTTCCCTCTTTTGAAAGGGGGTAGAAACATAACAGTAGTAATGTTCTAAGCATTGTTCTTAATGACAGAACAAATTTTTCACCAAGTAAAGCACTCTAGCAATTTCTAATGATATTCTAATTTCTCTGGAAATTTATCCTACAGGCATGTCTATTCAGCCAAAAGTCTCTGTCTCCAGCTCTTATTTTCTGCATCCTGAACTTTGATGCCTGCATTGTCCCTGAGGAACTCATGTGTCACAGAAGTTCAGAAATCTGCATGTAGTCTTTTCTGAAGCCTGATCAGCTATTTCCTTTGAAATCTAGAAGGAACACCTTAACCTGGCTCCTGAAGCTGCCTGAGAGACAAGGGAAGGGATTTCAGCACTGGCATGACACTGGGGGTGTCCAGTGTTCCAAATGCTGAAGGCAGGTCCACCAGCATGAACATGGAGTCTGTACTTGAGGAAATAACTTTAGCTCTGTTTCAGACATTTTGCACAAAACAGAGTCAGTTCTAATCCCTACCACATGGCTCTTCGGAAATGGACTGGTGGCACTGAACTGGTATTAAAGCATGATGATTAAACAGATAATTCTTCCTCACTTCCTGTACAAAAACCTTTTCAAAGAGTAATAAGGAATAAGGAGAGAATGCAACCAAAGTGAGGCATCAGAATTCTAAAATTGTTTTGATTTGACAAGCTGAGATAACAAACTGGGCACAAAGGACTCAAACCCAAATTCTTCAAATTACTACATAAACACATACCTGAGTATATAAAAGGCTAGTCTGTGATCACATAGAGAAAGAAACAGATCAGCGTCCCATTTTGGGATGTAAAGGTTCAAGTTCTGTCTTAGGCTGCAAATAGGAGTAGCTTCCATTTGTTGACATCTCAAAGTCAATATACAAGGTGCCATATGCAACACTTTGCACCTATAGTGCCTCTTAAGGTATCTGTCCTGATTTCAGCTGGGATAGAGTTCATTTCCTCTCAGTAGCTGGTAGTGCTGTGTTTTGGATTCGGTATAATGTTGGTAACACACTGATATTTTGGGGTTGGCTAAGCTGCATTTATCTCAAGTCAAGGACTATTTTTTGTGTGTCTCATGCTCTGCCAGCAAGGAGGTACACAAAAAAAAGCTGGAAGGTTGCATAGCTGGGACAGGTGACCTGAACTGAACAAAAGGACATTCCACACCATAGAACACCTTTCCCTGTATATAAACTGTGGGAGTTAACCAAAAGGAGGGCCAGTGCAGGTTAGGGAATGGGGCCTGGCCTCTGTCAGCCAGTGGTGAGCAATTTTACTGAGAATCACTTGTTTGAATTTCTTTTTATTATTATTATTATTGTTGTTGTTGTTGTTGCTGTTACTATTATTACTATTATTATTATTACTACTACTACTTTTTTAAAAAAAATTTTTATATTTTACTTTTTTTCAATTATTACACTGTTCTTATCTCAACCTAGTTTTGATTCTCCTCGCCACTCCACCAGGGTGGCAGGGGGAGGTGAGAGTGGCTCTGTGCTGCTTAGTTGCTGGCTGGGCTTAAGCCAGCACAGCAGCATGTTAAGGAACAAGGGGTGGAACCAGCTCGCAGTTGTTGTGTGCGAGTATCAGAGTTCAAACCAGAAAACCTGAATATTAAGTAGCACCATGTACTATTTGAACCGCAGGCTTCTTTTTTACTACACACTACGGAAAATGGCACTCTAGAAGAAGAAGTGGCCCGTCAAGACTCCCTGAGTGCACATTGCAAGGACAACAGAAGCAGCCCTGGTTTCCAATAGCCGACTGACCCCAAAACAGATGCCTTATTTACCCCATGCTCATTAGGAATGAAGGGACAGGTACACCTAAAAAACGCCTGCCTTCTGTAAAAAGGACTTAATCCAACAACAGTGATTTAAACACTCTGGCAATGCCTGGGGAGGTTTGTATGCCATGAGCTTTTTTATAAGAAGTTGCCTCAAGTTAAATTGCCAGAGGAAGGGAATATAGACCAATCACATAGGAGAATAAACATACTCTACTTCTCAAACAATTTATTTGCTTTGAAATAAAACAGTGCTTTGCTTTAGAAAGTTGTCCAACCACTGCTTCTCTAGGGAAGCTGATTACAAATATTAATCCAAATTCAAAGGCTATAGCTCAAAAGTCGAGTCAGGAAGAAAGAGAATTTCATAATTCGAGTCCAAGAGAAAAAAGAATTGTCCAGTATAGGAGCAGGGTGCTACCAATGAGTAAGAGATAAAGTCAATCTTGTGATGGTGACAGCTGGCTGTTAATGAGACACACTCAGCTTATTCTCGTTGTACTAGTGTCTGTTGGCTCTAGTGTCTGTCAGCTCATGGAATTGCCAGCTTCCATAAAAAAGACAGAAACCTGAAGTTTCTGTGATAGTCTGTAGAGGAAATAGTCATAAATTGTTCATTACCTGGATGAGGACTCTGGAAACTCAACATTTTTAATTTCACACCCAGAATCCATGAAAGAAATTATACAGCAAAATAATCCAGAATGTCTAAATAGCAGTGGGTTATCAGTTGCTGCAAATACATTATTGACATGAAACATTTTCAATTCAGAGTTCAGGCATGCCAACATCAGTAGCACATGCAGTTTTTACACCCAATAAACTCTTGAAATAAATCCAAGTTTATTTTCAACACAAAGAAAATAGTATTAAACAATTACAGAGAATAATCAAGGCTTGAAAATGCCAGAAGAATGCAAAACCAGCAAAGGATGAGTTCAAGACACACAGGTCTGAAGGAAAAGATATTGTTTTCTCTACAAAAATGGAAGCTATCTGTTATTGCAAAATGTGTCAACACGTGTACATTGGCATGCAGAGGAAGGGAAGAGTGATGGAATACTGAGTATAAATTTAGCCACAGTGATTATTGCTGCAGCATACAAACGTCATTCTCGGGCTGAAATGAATCTGTAAATCACTCACTGGTTAACACAATTCTTTAAAAATATTATGTCAAATCCTGTGCACACACATCCCATGAGTCTGGGCACAAAAGCTTTTTCATCCTATTGGTACCCTATGTATCATTGCCTTTGGAGTTTATGGAAGTGTTGCTAAAGGCAGTTTCTATTCAAAAGCATCACAAAAACTCCAAAGAAGCCTTAGGTAACACAGACTGACTGCAATGGAAACCTAATCAGAGAAAAAGGCTTTGTGTGACACTTGGTTGAAAGTCTCACCCATTTATTCAGGTAAGCCAGTCTGGTAGTTTCCTTCCTGACAATGATACATACATTTGTGGAACAAAATGGAATAGCTGCTTCCATCCAAAGATCCCGCTGTGAAAGCAAGAGTTTTCATGGACTTGGCAATGCACAAAGGTTGCAGAAGGTCTTCATGGCTCAAAATATCTGTTTGAAGGACTTCTTGTTGGTACTCAAACTTGTGAAGTTATTCAAGAAGACGTCATTGAAGTGCCACCTCAGTGCCAGTAGAAGAGCTAAAGAATATGCCTGGGTCTGGTTCTTCACTTTGAGAAAGCAGAATTGAACTGTCTGGGAGCATATTCACTGGGGGTTTTTTTCTACCACCATGAATGAGGATAACATTCCTGAGGAAGAATTCTTGAGCCAGGAAAACCTTTGCTCCATTAATCTATTATTTTTTCCAAGGTCAGGAATTTATTGCTTATATATAACCAGAAGGTAAATTACCAGTCTAATCTCACAGTCCTTAGTTGACAAAATATGAAACTTGCAAATTGCTCAGGATATGAAACTGCCCATAACAATAAAGACACTCAGTGTGCCTACCCACAGAACATCTCTCCAGAGTCCCAGGAGAAAGACATCTAATGAATGAACAATTAGAGGAAGTCACTTTGTTATAGGAGCAGTCTGGTCTTTGCAAGCAGCAGAATCTCATAGATGATGAAGATGAGATATACATATGAGATACCATGTGGTATGAACCTAAGGAGAGTCTGGCCTCAGTGAAAATTAATGGCAGCTGGAAGAGAAGAACAAACAGACAGGAAGGAAAAGACAACATAAGCTTAAAGTGGACAATAGGGTAGAAAGAGAGCTGGTGAATGAAGATTTTCATATATGGCTGTAGGCTTGCTGCAGTCTCGAGCAACCTGGTGAAGCTCTTCCCTGATCCAAGACACTTAAGAGAAGCCAAGAGGGCAATACCACGTCTTTAACATGCTCAGCAAAAATGCTCTGCGGATACAAACCCCATTTTTTCTCGATGAAGGGACTGATGCTGAAACACCATCCATCCCGAATGGGCGCAGGGAGGAGTGCTCAAAGAAGTTGTATTTAGTGCCAACAGAAGGCACTGCCCACCTTTATGCAACCTTCCACCGCCTTCCACATAATCGGCTGTAGCGACATCAGTGTAGCCAATACCATCTACGCACGGAATCTTCCCTATCTATTCACAATTTGGATATCTGCCAGCCTCCCTCCAAGATTCTTAATGGGAAGTGAAAGTCAAGTTGACTCCCTGATACCCGCACTGGGGCACAGATGCAGCAGTTGCTTCCCTTTTCCCATCAAGGTTTTATTTGTGTTACAGAAAGATAAACTTTAGAAAAATGCTGGGAAATGAAAGAAATCTAGAAATAGAAACACCAGGAGAGGAAGACCAAAATTTTTACCAATGTTACAGTATCAAAAGAATAAAATAGCAAATGATTACTGGTGGCAAGACATGATGGGAGAGAACTTCCCCCTAAGTGAAGAAGCACTTTGTATAGGAGCAAATACAAAGTACGGGAAACGAGAGATGACGGTAAAGAGGTGATGAAAATGTGGGAGCTAAATGGCACCGTGAGGAATGAAAATGTGGCAGTGATATGAAGGGAAACAGGAGATCAGATAATGGGAAAAAAAGTAAAACAGGACAAACTATTTAGAAAGTAGGATAGACAAAGGAGTGTCCAAAAGAGTATTGGTTTGGCACAGCCTGCTTTTGGGTAGCAGGGGGGCCGCAAAGATGGCTCCTGTGAGGAGGCTGCTGGAAGCTTCCCACCATGTCCGGCAGAGCCAATGGCTGATGGCTCTGAAGATGGACATGCTGCTGGCCAGAACTGGGCCAATGAGAGAGGTTGGTAATGCCCCTGTGATGACATATCTAAGAAGAAAATCAAAACAAAGTCACGGGTTTTTGCTTCTGGTCAGAGAAGAGGAGGAGGTGAGAACATGTGAGGGAAAACAACATGGCAACAGCAAGGTAAGTGAAGAAAGAGGAGGAGGAGGTGCTCCAGGCTCTGGAGCCAAGATTCCTCTGCAGGCCGTGGTGCAGCCCATGGTGAAGCAGCTGTGCCCCTGCAGCCCATGGGCCCACGGGGGATGCAGAGATCCACCCGCAGCCCGTGGGGGAGGTGNAGTGCACTGGGAAGTTCACAGAGAGCTGTCTCCCGTGGGAGGGACCCCAGGGCCTCACAGGGGAAGGACTCCTCTCCCAGAGCAGCGGAAGAAAATCTTGGTGATGGACTGACCAAAACCCCCTTGCCCTGCCTCCCTGTGTTGTTGGTGGGAAGGAGGGAGGGCCTTTTGGGGGGAAGGTGTTTTAAGGGCTTATTTTACTTCTCATTACCCTCCTCTGATTCTGTTAGTAATAAATTTCACTGAGCAACCAAGGTTGAGCCTGTTTTGCCCTTGAAATATTTCTCCTGCTCTCCTTATCTTACTCATGAAGTCTCTCTTAAACCTTTTCTTTTTCTTTCCCACTTCCCTCCTCTGCGCAGCTGTGGTAGGGGAGGGTGAGCAAGCGACTCTAGTGGGTGCCTGGCATTGAGCCGGTGTCAAACCACGACAGAAAGAAGAGAGCTAAGAAAGTGAAGTTTTAAAAGCAGTAACAAAATGGCAAGCTGGTATTTTTTTAGGGAATGAATACATACGACACATTTTATTCTACTGCCTTTAGAGGTGAATGTAGGTGATACTCAGTAATTCATCTGGGACAAGATCATAATTTCTCAGCAATATCCACAGGAGGAAACGAAGAACAGAGTAAAATCAATAAAGTTTTCTAGATGAACACTATCAGGTGTTTAAGGGCTGTATCCACAGCAACTAGAAAACAACACAAAAACCAGTCACCATTTAACCACACTCCCCAGAGAAACTATCAACATAACAGTTTCTAGCAATATATTCAGACACAGCTCCACTGAATATTTAAGAGCTAAAATGAGGTACATCAATTAATGAACTTGGTGGGTTTATTTTCAAATTCTGCCACACACTCAACCTACTCATTGAAGTTATGGTTGTTTGACAACCCAGGACTTGCACATGCAGTTCCATGCTTCAGGTTCCTCCAGACAAGAACATTTCAGCTAGAAAAAGACTGGGAAAGGTAAAGCTCAAAGAATTGCCAGCAAAGAAATTCTGGGGTGATTGTTCCTTGCTTTTTCCTTTTTTAGAAAGCATCCAAAGTGAATTCTGCTTTGGATAAAAGGGCTTAGTATGCAGCAGGAAAAAAAAAAAGATTATTTACATCTCAGTATCATAGAGGTACACTACAAACAACTTTTGAGAAAGGCTTTCCCCCCAGTTTCTTCCCTTTTTAATTTTTTTAATTTTTTTTTTAAACTTTTTTATGTTGGTTTGCATAACCTGTCAGGCTCATGTTCTTCAGAATTTCTTGTGAAGACTCAAAGAAGAAACTTACTACAAAAAGCATCTATTAAGAGAGGGGCCTCCCTTATGAGAGTTTGTCAGCATTGCACAGACAATGGAGCCCCATTAAAAGCACTGATCTTCTCCTTCCATAATGCTACCAACATCCAGGGGAACTGCACTGTCTCGTTTCTCAAACAGATGAACTAAAGAGTAAAGGAGTAGGAGGAATGAGCAGAGCACCTTCTCAAAGGGCAGCTGAACAAAATTGTTGCACTAGGGCATATAGAGGAAAGTTAAAGTTCACTTCCCTCACCAAGCAACGAGGAAAGCGTGAGAGAAAACGTTAATTTATCTCACCTATGGCACACTGCCTACAGACAGCATATTGGGACTTCAGAAATCCACACAACATTTACCCAGAATATAATTCAAAGCCCTATCTGATGACTGACATGTACTTCACAGCTTTTATTATTTTCAATTTCACAAAAAAAAACTGTCTAAGAAACTGATCCGTATTCTTTATCAGCTTCACTCCCACAGGTAAAATTATCATCTAACTTCCTTTCATCTGTAGCATGATCTGTTCCACTCTACTGTCTTCAAATTATACCTCACCAAATCTCTAAAGGCAAAAGAATTGCCCAAGTACAGCAATCCAGAAAATGGTTTTCAACTTTCCGAATATTATTTTGAGATTGAAAATTGTCCGTTTTCCATTTTTACCACTACACAGCAACATTTGTGAGCGATGCTTTTTCTGATTTATTTGATGACCAGTAAATTCTGTGAGTGAATCATTAAAAAACACCAGGTGGGTCAAAACCTTTCATGACACACCTTTTCTCAAAAACCTCTATGAAACATTCATACATTGATCCCATCACCTTCTGATCGCTGGTTTCACAGATTAGCACCACCAGTTAAATAAATGCTGTGCTCAAGTTAAAGGCTAAACATGAAGGTAACTTGAAAGTGTTTCAGCAACTTGTAAAGGGAAGCATCTTACTGATGTTCAAACAGTGTTCCTGCATTTTAGTCAAACCCCTCCACCTTTTTAAAGAATTCTATTTGAAGTCAAACATGAAAAGACATTTTTTCACTTTCATTGTTCATAGCCTAGGGAAAGGACAAGATGAGAAGAAAATGTTATCAGCCGTTCTTTTATCATTTACCGTTCTGAACTTATTTACCACTTTTTGTAATTAGTGATATTTTAGAAAGACTGTTCCTCATAACTGGAAATGGCTTCTTTCTCACCTCTGAAGAAACCTGACTGCACTCTTCCCACATACTCGTATAGCCCAACATACACTTTCAATTCATTTTCTATTACAATGGCAACGTTCAAGAATTTAGTAATTTCTAGTTCAGTTCTTATGTTAAAACTGATTAGCATTTTAATAGGAATAGAGAAAAGCAGATTAGAAGTTTCTGCTTGAGGAACAACTTCATCATATTGAAATGTTAAGGAAACAAGAAAACCAGAAAGATGTTATCAGGGACTGGAAACAAAGATTCATACTCCAGTTGCAGGCCAAAGCTTTATGCCATCACACCTCTAATTCTGAGAATGCATTAAGGGTAACACAGCTATACCTATTCACACTACACTATCCCAAACACAAGAAGAGCTCATGTATCAGTACAGATCTGTGTTTCAGGCAAAGAAAACTCACTGAAGACTTGAAATTACTAAGCTGTAAGTAAATTATGAGCAATACAAGTTCTCACACGGCAAGGTAAGGCCCATGTTGTCCACTAGTAACATATACATCTAAGTAACACATCTAAGATACAGGATGTGAGACACCACCTGCCTTGTTTTACTGCCCTGCAACATAAAGTCTGAGAATATCTGCATTTGTTGGTTTGTACAAAATGGAGAAAGTAAAGACTTCTATTCTGTTCAATAAGGAAATAGACCAAGAGCATTAAACGTGGCAAACAGAAAGTCCCTTGTGGTTTACCTCTGTAGGTTAGAGAACCTAATTTCTGCCCTTAAGAAACAACCTATATGCCTACAAACAAATGAATTCCATAGAAAATTTACAACCTCTCTGAAAATGATGCTAACCATACAGATACTCAGAAGAGTCAGGAGCATTTTGACTTCCTAACTTTACACAATTTCATTACATACTTTCATTAAAGACCACCAAGAAGCAATCATTTTACCCTTCAGCCTCATTTTTGGTGACAGAATGCCAGGCGTACTGATATCCACACAAAATTGTCTGACATTCTGCTCACATCTTGTGATGCAGTTTTAACATATAAAGCACTTAAATGGCTATCAGTAGTACAACAGCTTCTGAATGACTGATGAAAAAAAAATTTAAAATACATTATTTTTAAGAAACAGGAACAATGCAACACCTACGAACCAAAAAAGTATATTTCTTAAAACAATATAATCCTTAAAGAATGTATAGCAATACCTGCTGCTGTCTTTGCCGCCTCATTTGGGCAACCTGAGACATCATGATTTGACGATCCAGTAACTCCATCCTCTGCTGCCTCTGGATGTCAACTGTTGCTCCCATTCCCACTCGAACTTCATTCGTTGGTTCCGCAGATGAGAAGACTGGTTCAAGAGTCCAAGAAAATATCTTTGCTACCCATCTGGGTACACAAAGAATCCGATGAACTTTTAAGATACTGTTATTGTAGCAAATCCCAGAAATCTAAAATCAAAAATGAAATGTTAAAAAAACCCCTGAAAACCAAAAAACTTAAATACACCACATTTACTTTGAATTTGGCTGCAGGTAACAGTTGGTCTTTCTGGTTTTTAAAGCACTTTTACTGTATTTACTCACAGTTCTCAGTCAAGAATCAGAAAACGAATAGGGGATTTCTTTACTTCCCTACAACTACAAACTATTGCTTTTTAAAATCTGCGTGGTTTATTGCCTGTGACTCATAAAGTTGCTTGGGGGTTTTTGTTTGGGTTGGAATTTGACCCCAAGGCAAGTGACCCTTTCTAAATCTGGTCAAAATTCAAATAAAATTTTAGTTTCTAGTAAAAGAGCTGGTCAGGGTATGCTGCATGCTGACCTCCGAAGATTAAGACTGCTCTTGAGGATGCTGAAGCACTGTAAAACACTCCTTCAAAAAAAAGCCAAACTCCCTTAAGGCTTCTGTCCCCACCACCTGAGTCTTTCCTTCTAATAAAAATAAAAGCAAATCAGCAGAATTGAAGTTAAATCTAAGACTATGCACGGAGTTATTCCAAAAGAAGCCCATCTACCTTACAGGGGGAAAAAACACATGTTTAAAACAAATTCATTAAAAACTGTGATACTGAAAAAGTCAGTTTTTGCGAGGCCCTTCTCCTACCCATACGAAAAAACCACATTCCCTGTGTACATGCTTGCCTCAGGGCTTGACTTCATTTCAGATTCAGCAGGAGAAAGAGAAATCCATGTGCCCCATAAATGGATTTAGAGTCTTCACTCAGCCATTATTTTGAATGCCATTGTGAAACCGCAGCACTTGAACTCAAAGCGGTCCCATCTGCATTCTGCTTTATGCCACACTTCACCATTTGTGACTCTTCATTGTCTGTTATGCCACAAGAATTATGCTGTGACAGCACAGTGAAATGAACAGGAAGAGACCTGAACCTCAAAAAATCCGTAAACATACCCCAGAAATGCAATTATGCTAAAAGCAATGTAGAAACTCTGCATCTGAAGTATTTACTTATTGATTTGGGGCTATTTGTTGTATCTCACTGACATTCGTATAAACATACTAAATACATTGCTGAGCATACCAGGGGAGACAGTATTGGAAAAAGCAACATTCTTTGAGAGGGGGATATTTTTCAAATTATTAACAAGGTTATTGTTAAATATCCATTGAGGCAGTAAGACTTTTAGCAAAAACACATTCTGCTTTGGGAAACAATGATTTTGGTTTTATTCTACTTTCATTTTATGGCTCAGGGTTGGATGTAACACCAACCACAGGCTGCCATTCTAAAATGAGAAAGAACAGTTTTAAACTACTCTTAACCTCTTCAGTCTTTCTGTTGGGCTATGAGAAAGGAGGTAAATGCTATAAAGGCCATAATCACATCAGAGTGAAGGCTGCCTTTAATAAAAATTTTCTGTATTCACAGGAAGGTCCTAACTGGACAGAGCTCTGTAACAGAAGCTTTTTCATGACCTCAGATATTTTTTCCTCAGCTCTAGTGAAACTGTTCCAGATGACTGTAAACTCATGACTAAAACCTGTGCACATCAGCTGGAAACTAAGATATAGCTATAATTGCCAAAGAGTAAGAGGAAGAAAATTCATACAATTTCTGCAATTCATCTGCTTTTGGTATGCAGTACTTGAGGTATCTGCCTAGCAAAAAGGTCCCTCAGAGGCTAACGCCCTGGTTCTGAGGGAGTGATGTAGATAGGCTCCTCACTCAAGAAAACCTAGATTGTACAGTAACTGAGAAGGCAGTTTTCTGGGGAATGAGAACCACATTGCAAATATTACATATACATTTAATCTGATGTTTTCTTCAACACAAAATGCACAAGCAGCACCAGAGCCCATAAATTATCTTCCTTCCTCTCACCTTGTTAGGTGTAGGTGTAGGTAGTATCATTACACTATGGAGCCAGGACCCCTCTTTCATTCCAGGGATTCTGCATACCTGACTGCACAGGCGTTAACTAGGCAGGGAAAGAAGTCCCACTCAACATACTTTGTCCAACATCACACCAGCATTCCCTCACACCTTTCAAATGTCCCTCCTAGATACTGATCTCTGCTCTCTCTTACTACCCTTGAAAAGATCTACTGTTTTCAAAAATCTTGAATGGGTTAAAAAAGTCACAAGAACAAAACAAAGCAAGTGGTGATAGGAAAATCTGTATCTCCCTGATTGTATGACAAATCCTGTCACATGTCTGAACATATTAACCACAAACAGAATCATGATTTTATCAACTCAAGCTAGAAAATAGAGCAATGAGATAACAGCAGCATATCTTCAGTGCCAGTATTTTGGAACTTGTTTGTCTTAGAAGGGAAGGCGTACTGCAAGCACCCATTAGCAGCTGCATCAGTAAAAGCATTCTTATATTTTTCTTAGCAGAGATGGCTAGTCATAGAATCATTTAGGTTGGAAAAGACCTTTAAGATCATCAAGTCCAATTGTTAACCCAGCACTGCCAAGTCCACCACGTCCTTAAATGCCACATCTACATGTCTTTTAAACACCTATAGAGACGGCGACTCAATCTCTTTTTGCCCTGAGCAGCCTGTTCCAGTGCTCGATGAACCTTTTGGTGAGTAATTTTTCCTGATATTCTGTCGTACTGGGCTAAAAGCCCGTGCGACAAACCACAAACCTTCCTTGGCTCAACTTAAAGGACATTTCCATTTATCTTACTTGGAAAAAGAGATTGACCCCCACCTCACTACAACCTCCTTTTAGGCAGTTACAGAGAGCAAGTCATTCTAGAGCATTAAATCAGAAGAAAAGGCTTTATAAAGCTAAAAGTTTATTGACATGCGAAAATGAAGAGCTATTATATGGAAGTGTAAGAAACTTTAAAACACTGTGGTCAGTTTTAACAAATTTTCAATAAGTTTCACCTAGTGAGAACGAGACAGCTATTTCTATATTTCTAATAAACCCAGAATGGAGATATTTGTAGTTAAAATAGGTCTTGTGATTCAGCCTGGCTCAGTGTCATACTCTCATCTTAATGTCAAGTATTTCCAAAGGACTTCCTCTTTAGCTGGTTCATATGCAGAACTTGATAGGTATCATTTTAAAAAACATAAGCTTTGAGAAAGTATAAAGCAACTTTTTACACAGTTTTTGTTACTAACATTGAGTGAATTTCTAGTGTTTAAGAAAGCAAAGCAACATTGTTTATTCAATGAAGATAAGATCATCTCATTATATCCCAACTTCAGCACCATACATCAGATTAAAAGACTACTTCCCCCAAACAGAGGAGCCTCCACGGTATTTTAGCCTCCAAAAGTCACCACAAAAAGACGTTATGGCTATGTTCACACTGCTAGAATGGAGAATTTGTGGCTGGCAACATAAGGTGCATTTCTGTTAGTCACAGCATCTTCCACCATATTGTATGTGGCACAGTGCTAAGCAGAGGAAATGGAGAATGCTGGAAGCTCTTGGGCACACTGCAGAATAAGTGTGCTTATGTATTTTCAGTTTCTTAACACCTTGGCTTACTACTGGTTCTTCACATGAAGTTTCCTAACCTCCTCCTGCCCCCATATAAAGCCAAACTTCCCCCCCCGCCCTTCCCTCATGTCCTTCCAAAGTTGTACGTTTTTAAGAAAAAGGAAGTAGCTGTAGTTTCTCTATACATTAGGTAAACCAAACATGAAACGTCTCCAGTATTTTACATGGCAACGACACATATGCTCCACTAGTAGCTGGAGTAATATTTAAAATTTAAATATTTAAATTCACTGTACTTGATTAATGCCAAAAAAGGAAATCAAACAGAAAAAAAGTAGACTGATGTAGAAAATGATGCTGAAAATTATTTTGCCCAACAGAACTTGACAGCAAATACTCAATTATTTTGTTCTGAAAAATATAAATTTATTAATCATATGTACTCAAGACTTAGCTATTTGCAGATACCAACAAATGAAAAGCAAATAGCTTTCTTAAGGTGAAGTGACATTTTTATACCTACTTTATCTGCTTAATCCTTAGTATGTTCTGAATTCTGTACAACTAGAATCAAAACATGGGCTGAAGTTTGTGTCAGAATTCTGTATTTATCTTCATTAAAGAAAGCATTTATCAAACTAAAACAGATTGCGTGAAAACCACCCAAGAAACAAAACTACCCAACAAATAAACCCACTACATATGTATTTCCAACTTCTGTTACAATTGTAACAGATTATTCCGTTTGGGTTTCCTTTTTCAAAATTGTTGCAAATACTATAAAACAGCCTTTTGCAAGAGCTACCTTGAGAGAAAAATAAGATCACAATGATACCAAAATATTTCTCTGCAATTTTGTTTCCAGTTGATTGGGCTCATAAATTTTCCAGATACCTTGAAACTTTTTCCTTCAGAGTTCATCACTGCTTCGTTGGTCAGATGGAATCATTATCAGCTAAAAAACATTGTGTATGTGCAAGCATGACTGTACTGCCATTTCAGCGCAGTACAGCTATTCTTAACTTGTACTTGTGTCCAAAGCATAGGTTCCCTTGGTTTCTGCCAGTGTTCTGCAGGTGATCATTATCATGTTGTTAAGCAAATCTCTTTAATTAAAAGATCAGGATTTGACTAATCTGACCCAACGTAGATATCTGTAATTTAAAAGCCTACTTATGAGCTGGTTGTTTAAAGTTGGTTTCACGATGAGCAGAGAAAAATGGGCAATCTTAGGTTGGAACTCATCCTTTGGCAGATGTCTCCAAAGTACACACACAGCAGAATTACTCTCATGGATTCCCTTTCTGAAAAATGGTAACATTGCTGCCAAAACAGCAAATGTTGATAGAACAATCTAATTCCTAACAAACCAGTTGGTATAGTTGACCAAATAGACCATATTTTGGACACAGAAACTCTTTCTCAGATCTAAGAGAGAAACTTAAAAGTGCAATACAAACTGAAAACCAGTATCTATTTTTCTACAGGATCTTAGAAGCCACAGGTATAAAAGAGAAAGTATCTCATGACCCATTATTACCTTTGCCCGTCCTTTCTCACTACTTTCTCTTTCTTCCAGATCTGCATCTCCCTCCTCCCCAGACAATTACAACCTCACTTCCAAACCAAAATCCCCCCATATTCCAGAAGAATCAACTTTTTTTCTCAGATGCGTTAACTGATGCAGGAATAAGTGCTGGTAGCTTGGGCAGTTGTCGTGTGTTTACATCTTGATGTGGGCAAGGTGTCAAAGCTCCCACCGCAGGGGGCATTAAGACAATAAAGTCAGCAGAATGTAGTGACACTCAGACCAAGTAACTTACAGTCAGCTGAACACTGAGCATTGTCCACACATAAATATTTCACGTTAGTTTTGGGCAGGATTCAGCACATATGTTAATGTACATGTGGATATCTGCATCTGTCCTGAAGTTAGCAGACAGACAGACAATGTTTCTTTTTCATTTTCTAACCTTTGTTCCTCTATTGCTTTTCCATTTCTTATTTCAGGCTATGCACTTCACAAGCTATGCACTGCTGAGGGTGCAGCTGGAGTACTTAAGCTCAATTCTGCACTCCCTGGCACGGGAGACACAGACTTGCTGGAGCAAGTCCAGTGCAGGGCCACAAGGATGATCAAAGGACTGGGAACATCTTTCACATGAGAAGAGCCTGAGAGAAGTGGGACTGTTTGGCCTGGAGAAGGCCCAGGGGGATTTTATCAAAGTAAAGAAGTGCCTGAAGGGAAATGAAGAGGATGAAATCAGGCTTTTCTCAGTGGTTCCCAGCGACAGGAACAGAGGCAATGGGCACAAACTGAAACGTGGGAGGCTCCCTCTGAAGATCAGGAAATACTTTTTCACTGTGAGGTTGATCGAACACTAGCACAGGTTGCCCAGGAAGGTAGTACACTCTCCATCCTTGGAGATACTCAAAAGCCATCAGAACCTGGTCCTGGGGCAAGGTGTTCTGGGTGGCCAAGGCTGGATCAGATGCTACCCTCAGTGATTCTGTGAAGCATCTGAGTACTTGCTCTTTGGGAAGTAGTTCTACCAGGAAAGGGGAATCACATCAGCTACACACAAAACACGTGGTTTTACTTAGGTAAGTACTTAAGCATAGGCAGAATTTTTACTAAGTGAGTAGTCTCACTGATATTAGCAATAGTACTGATATTTATTCTGTAACACCAATGTCAAATATTCGGGGGTTAACTAGATCCAACATTTAACTAGCATTTACCTGAATGCACTTATAATCACAGTTACAAAGAGTTCAAGAAATATCATACTTTGACTAAAGACCTACATGAGACTAAACGTGGATGACTGAAGGATATCCAGACTAACAGGAGGATAAAGGACAAAGCACAGCAGGACATGAATGTGGAGGTAACTGCATAGATTAACAGACCCTGACCAAAAACTCTCTATGAGAAAGCACATATTTAATACTTTAATAATATTTAATAATTTTAAGTATGTAGAAGGGATGATAATTTAAATGTAAATACTATACTGGGGAGTAACACAAATGCTTCCGCATTCCCTTCAAAACATTTTTTAAAACAACAAAAAATTCAGCATGAATTGTTCAAAACCACTTAAGAAATTTGTGAAAGAGGAAACAAAACAACAAGAAAACCAATGATTCCTAGGTCTGATCAGGTATTAACTACATAATGCTATTTTTAAGACAAGAACTAAACCAGTGAAAGCCTGGTTTAATTATTTTGCTCCCCAGCTGAATCACATTTTATCCTATAAATGCCAATTCTAAAGGACACGAATTCACTATACAAAAACACCTCAGCTGAATGAATAACTAACAGAAAGAATGGATAAAGTTCCTAACAAATAGAACCCAAAAGTACAATCCAAGTGTGCTTGGGAGAATTTAACAGCAGATATCTGTAGTCTATGTAAAATTAAATAACCCACTTCAAAATTATAAATAATAACTAATGTACAGTAACCAGAACTGAAATTAAAACCATGCACTCAACACTGTCTGAACTTTCTATCTTAACCTTAAGCTGTTAAAGTACAAGCTCTAAATTACAGATTCTCTACTCTTTCCAATACCCAAATACAAAAAGCACAGCTTTTCATACAATCTGAGAAAAGTAAATTCCAGTGTAGCACAGTAACAATGCAGAAAACTGTTACATTCAGATTAGTGAAATCTGCAAGTCAAGCAGAGTTTCAGACATTTTTCAATTTCAGTTTCCTAAGGTTCAAACTGAACTCTACGCAAATTCAGGGCAGCTCACAGTAGACTTGGTGGGTTCCAAATTTTGAACTTTATGCAGTGCAGGTCATCTTGCAAACAAGTGAAAAAACAATACTAGGTAAGAAGAAAGGCTACAACACTAAAATCAAAGAAAGGGCCTGAAAGATACATTCCCCCTATGAAATACAGCCCTAAGCTACTCAGAAAAACCCATGGCATGTGATCTGTCTGATGACAACATTATCTTAGAAAGTGGAGGGAACTGCATGTCTTAGTGGGACATGTCTTCTGCTGGTCACCAATCTGAGCTTCTTTAAGCAGGTGAGCTCTAGCTATGACAGCCTTGACAAACCTCTCAAATTTCAATCCTACAAGAATGTAGCAAGGAAAAATGTAAAGTGGGAATCCAAGAGATTTTAAAGGGGTGAAAAAAAAAGAGAAGATGTATACCTCCAGTGAAACATGAAAACCACTTCCTAAGTTGTTTTGACTATTTTAAAGAAAAAAAATAGTGAAGAAACTGTTTCAGGCCTTCACTAAACTGAGTGATATGCACTACATGGAAGCACTTCTGTAAACAGCTACTGAAAGAATTCTGGGCATCTCTAATATGTTTCCTAATTTTATGACACAAACCCCAAAAAACTCCTATCATAAGAAACAAATCTGGTCTGTATGCACTAGGCATCATATATTCCTGGCAAAATAAATCACAAGAAACTAAACTAGTCTTATCACTCATAAGGAGAACATTACAGATTACTGATTACATCAGATTTGTGAATTTCTTTAGGTCTACTTAAATTCTCATCTTCCTTATAAATAAGCATCATGTATTTAAACAGCATGTTTTATACAACATACCAACAACTGACATACCAAAAATACAATAACTGATTGTCCAGTTTCATGTGGAGAGAAAAGATACTGCCTTTAAGAGTATATTCCTGTGCTGGTTCAAAATTAGATCTAGCAAGATATAGCTTATCACAAAGACAGACACAGCAGACCTTTTGTATTCCAATAATAAAACATGAACTTTAATTTCTGCAACCGAGAACAATTCGCCCTCAAAACCACAAATTGTCTAAAATTCCCTATCACCAGGCACATTACATGAATGCCTACCTGCACACATAGACTCATACACACGTTTCTGTAATGATGGCATCACTCAAAACCACTGAAAACAAGAACTCAAGGCAGATCAATTCCCAGTACCACTACACCCTGCACGGAATTCACAACTAAGCCTAATGATACTTGGAAGGATGTAACTGGAAAGTCAGATCCCATTTAGTCATGTTCAAATATAGATTGTGAGAATTTAAATAAACCTAAACCAGGAACATAGTGAAGACAAAGTGGAAACTGACAGCAACTCAGAAATTGTACACCACCCATTTTAATATTCCACATAAGCAGAAGTGCAACAAAAGCTAAATTACAGAACATAATACACTCATATGAGTGGCTAAATGATCTTCAGTGCTAAAAATACAGTGAAGTGTCTAACAGGCAACAAACTAGTGACTAAATATCACACCTATCTGACTTGGTGTTTACTCATCCTTTGTGTACAAATACATGAAAATTTGAGTCCACAAAGACTAAGCTAGTAAGCTTGAAAAATATCAGAAGTAGTAAGAATTATATAACATAGGTTGTCAGAACGACTTAACGTTAATTTGATAATCTCTTTACTTCTGACATTGTACATATACATGCTATCAACCAACTACACTTGTAGTGCTAAAAGGCATCTTTATAGTGTTGCATATCCTTCTTATTTAATATACCATGAAACTTCATTACTTTATCAAGTTTTCTCAAAAGATGCCAAATTATAATTTCTAACAGAAGAGAAGAAGAGAATTCTTAATTACAGGAGTGTGGCAGATATGCTATGCAAAAAAAAAAAAAAAAAGGCTGAAAATCCAAACATGAATTTCTTTTCAAATTGCAGCACTTATTACAAAGTGGTGGAGTGCAACTCTCTGCTTGCTGCAGAAAAAAATTGAGACTGAAAACGCATCATCATTGATGATGACTTAATTCATGCTGACGGAAGCAATACGAAAACTTGAAATTATTTTTTTAGCCTTCCTGTGACACAGAGGTAGCTCAATTTAATTCTATGGATTCTCACCTAAGTTAAACATACTGTCAACCTGAAATTTAAAAAAAAGACTGCTAGTTTATAAAAAAGATTACTAAGAAAGTTGAGAAAGTTTCATTATACATAAGAATAAAACTTTACATTAAAAGAGAATTAAAATAAGAACTACATAGTATATTATGAAACAAAAATTGAACTACTCTTTATATGTCTGTATAATCAAGTATACATACAGCTTCTGTCATCAGGAAAGAGGGAGTTAAAATGCCTTTCCATTTCTTTCCTTTC
This sequence comes from Oreocharis arfaki, assembly GCA_013398015.1. NCBI lineage: Eukaryota > Metazoa > Chordata > Aves > Passeriformes > Paramythiidae > Oreocharis > Oreocharis arfaki. The sequence goes on along the minus strand of VZRR01004515.1, from coordinate 95,132 downwards.
CTTCCCTCTCCAATGAACACCTGTTTGAAAGGAAGGGCTATTAAAAGAGCCAGCAGAGTAACAGGAAGGGCAGTGCATTTGGAGGAAGTCACAGATCCTTTGGTGGGCACAGAGGCTTGGGCTGATTCCCAGGGGAGATAGATTCTGGTTTGTTAGCTGCACTGCTTTCATCGATATTTATAGCAAGAACAAATCATGAGCAGACGTCACTATTTGCTGTTCCGTCACTCCTGTTATTAGTTATCCTACAAATTCACTGAATATTTTGCAACAGTCAATGCAAATAGTGTGCACAAGGAGAGCAAATGCAAATGGAGACCAAACTACTGAGCTGTAGCAGCATTTCCCTGTGAGCTCAACCCAAATTCAAATAAGTAGGTTCTGTGCAGCAAGGGCATAATTTGAATTCTCAAGACTCCATCAACTTGATAATGAGCTCCCTTGGAAGTGGTGGCACTCTCGCTGTTTGAAAAGGTTACAGTCTTTTGGACCAAGAAATCAGTCTGAGCTCCTGATTTCTAAGTTTTTTAAATTTTAAAAGAAGCTTATCAGTATCTAACAATCTGAAAGATTTAGCAGCATCTGTTCCAGCACTTAGTGCCTTAGTACCAAGAACAGAGTCAGAAAGGAAAAAGACAGACCACACCTCCTTTATCTGACTGATGTGACAAACGTGATTATGTACCCTTACTGCCACTGTCATTGTGAGAAACAGCTATACTACAGATCTAGGAGATCAGCTAAGTATGAAAAATCCACACAGCAAAGTTATTAAAATCTGAGGTTTGGAATCAAAGCTTGAGACTTGCTGAAAACTGAAAAAAACAAACACCAACCCAGGGTACACATTTCTACCATTTCCACAATAATCTCATTTATAGTTGTGGGTGTACAGCTATATCCATGGCAACAAAATTAATTTTAGGCAGAGAGCAGTGGCACCCTGAAAATACTAACCACCAATTTTGTCGTCTTTCAGTTTATCACCAGCTAGTCAGTGCTGTATTTGGAAGTTGAAGAGGAAAACTTTCTACTTACCAACACAAAATATTACTTAGTAATTTCTGTTCTTTTTGAGTCCAAATATACTTTGCTGATCACATATGTAACAGAGTGTTTTAAGCAACGTATTTTTATAACAGTAAGACTCACCAATCCACTTAAGGCTAAAATCCAGATGTAGGAACCAGAAGTTAAGAGCTAGAAGACAAGAGCAGGGATTTAAATTTTTTTTTACAAAGTTATTGCTATATGAACTACTAAGCTGCAATACAATATAGGGTATGCACTCATCATGACAATGGGAGACGTCAGACTTTTACCTCTATTAAAATTCCGTTTAACATTAAAAAAAAAAAGTATTCCAGAAGCAGCAAAATGGAAAAAACACAGGGATCCAACAATTGTTCCCCTTCTACAGAACATTTTATTTTCATATAGCTTATTAAGTATAACAGGATGTCAATTATAGGCTGCACAGAAAAACAAGTTTGAAAGACAGACTGAAGCAAAGGAAATGACTCAGCAGCAACAGAAGAAGAGTTCCAAGCAGACAGGCACTCCAAGTGAAGTTCTCAGACACACAGTCACAGACAGATTAAGCACGAGCATCAAAATCAAAGAAATAAAGCTCTCACCCAGTGACATATTTGCTGACATGAAATCACAGAAATAAGTTGGAGTGAATTTTTAAAAAAATCCTGATAAGTCAACATGGCAGCCCATTGTTTCCAGCAAAGTATGTGACTAACCACCTGGAGAAGATTATTACCAACTGGAAAAATGTACTGAAAATTAGACCAATACTGGTTACTAAAATGCTTCTGCAGGAGGCTGACTGAATCATGAGAACACGTTCCCTCTAGAGTTCTGACTACTGAAAGAGTGAGTTGAGATAAGGGCAGAATTTACAAATGAGAAAAAGGCAAATGAGTCTTCCCTCAGCCTCTATGTGATGGCAGCAACCGTTCTGCGCACAGCAGGGAGAGATCCCACAGAGATACGGGGGTTAGTGGCAGCACTGATCTGCCCTGGAGGTGCTGAGTGTATGAAAGCAAAATGCAAAAGACACGATGGAAAATGGGCTACTCAATATCATGGCTTTCCCAAAGACTGTAATAGTAGTGGAATAGATGGGTTCAGAAGAGAGAAAACAAGATTTCTGAAAGATCAAGAAAATAAAGTGCTGGAGCAGAAAGTGAAGGAAACCAAAGGCTGATGTGGAACACAAGCTAACATTCTGAAACTGACTACCTAATCTAAAATACTCTCTACCACATTTCACATAACTATGGTGTCTACCCCATTGCTAATGTCAGAGCTACTTTTGATTCCCTCGAATATATAGAAGTGAGCCTAATTTCTCATAAATTTGCATTTCTCCTATTTCATAACTCAAGTTGTGACACAAGTGTCCATTCCTTTCTAGGCTGCTGGGTTTGGGGTTTTTTAAATTGTTTTTTGAACAACTACTGGCTTTCTATACAAAGTAGCTATATTTTTCCAGTCATATTCCACAGAATACTACATGATGTTGCTATGCTCTATGTTATACTATTTTAAATTATCTGTCACATGGTAATGCATGATATACAAGTAAGATTAATTTATACAAAAGTGAAATTCAGCCAAAACCTTGATTATTTACAAACAGTCTTACCATAAAAAATACTGTATTCTACAGCTTCATTTGAACTCTAATAGACAAGGGAAAAAATAAACAAATTCAAGAATATAAGCAAACTAGAAAGGTGAAAGATACATACGCTTTTGGATCAGGTTCTGTTTTAACCTCTTTTCGTCTAATTCATTTTACTGACCAAAAAACCCCCTGCAGAACCCTCTATTATATTTTCCCATGTAAGACAAGGTAAGAACAGACCACTTGCTCACCACTTCAGCACACTAGAAACACGTGTTTCTCTGTGTTTTAGCTGATGAGATAGTTACTAGCTAAATGCATGTTGAATCATGCATCAAAATTCATAGACAAACATACAGAAATACTTACTACATTATTAGTTTATTAAAAGATGAACAAGCAAGTACATACCATACCTGTAAACCCAGTATGTAGACCAGAGACTTGTTTGTGATAGAAAAGTGTCCCAATACTTGTGTCACCTGCACTCTTGGAATGGAGGAATAAAATGGAACGAACAGCGCAAACACAGGACCCAAGCTGCAAAAAGAAAGATACAGATGGTTATAAGAATGATACTAGCAACAGTAGTGTCAAACAATTAAAAGCAGTTAATTCTAAGTACATAACATTCAAAATGTGACATCACCTTGCAAACAAAGGTCCTCCTTGGGAACCACCACTAGACAACTTGTGGCATTCAAGGTAATAGATTCATTAGCAAATAAGAACAAGTGACAAAAAGTATTTTATTTCCAAATGTTTAAGACTGGAGGCAGAAGAGAAGGCTACATATTTCATCCAATAGCAGATTCTTCCTATAAAGCACAGCACACAACAAGAACAGCAGTAATCTCCTTCTTTGATTCAAATGGATAAATGGTAAGGATTTTACCTTTCCCAAAAGGTTAAGGAAACCACTTCACTTATGAAGCTAAGCTCCTGGTAATTAGCCAGACTTACGGTGTTAGAGGATTGCCAGTAGAGTACAGTATCTAAGATGGGAATATTGACAGTTTGATTTAATTTCCCTTTGCCAGTGACTTCCATGGCCCTACAAATAAAGCTTCCTTTAGGGTCCTCAGCTTAATCACAACACAAGATGTTTTTTAAGTTTTTAAACCATCATTGGAAGGAGTTTCATAGAATCTAAGACTTCAAGCACTTTTTACAGTAACCAGATGCCTAGACTGATCTTGTGAACATGAACTAGTGCATTTCATTCAGACACCCATATACAAAGCCCATTTCCCTCACCATAAAACACACAGAAAACTAAACCATGAACAGAAAAATAAACCATAAACCCTAAAGAACACAGGGGAGGTCCCAGAAGAACCAATGCCAAAGGCATGGATATGGGAGATTGCAGGAGAAAAATACTTCCTAGGATGGAGAAGGTGAATTACAAAAGGTCACTTCAGGCAGACACAATTTGCTGTACTGGAGGAGCCGTGAAGGCTGCAGGCAGGGGAGGCCACCAGCAAAGTGCCATGAGTCCCAGGTGAATCCTCAGCTGTAGCACTGCTCTGTCCTGTGTCTCACAGGTGCAGGGTGCTGCACAGGGTGATTTTTCACTGATTATCAAAACTTTCAGGAGTTGCAGTTCCCACAGGCCTTTACTCGAAAGGAACCTTTCTGTACCCAGTGGAAATTCCGCAAACAGCCCAGATCAGGACCTCAGTAACTTGGACTGTTCACTGAAAAATACATTTCCCTTCCAGAGAAACTACTGATAGCAGTAATCCATGTGAAATGATGGACTGAATATTAAAACTTACATTTCCTGAATAATTGCCAAGTGCAACACCCACAGCTACGAAAGAAAAAAACCCGCCTTCAAATATTATTTTTACTTTTTAATGGGCTGTGGCTTAAGAGCACTTTGCCATCATTTTGTTTGTTATATTTGAAGTTCAGCTTACTGAAAAACTTCCAAAGACTTAAATACAGTTTAATTATAGAAACATTTTTAGTACCATCCATCAGACAGTCAGATGAATTTAAATGTACACAGAATGCTAACTCAGAAACTAGTGAAAAATGTTCAGTTTTGCATATAATCGTTTTTACACAAACAAAACACACCTGTATAAACACACACAACACATTCCTGAAATAAACCGAAATTATTTAAGTTGCAAGAGTCACAATGCTATAAGAAAGCAACATACAAAAATTATTCTTCATCTGAAGTTATTCCATTGTTGACAATATTCACTGAATAAATCAGGTTTTATAAGTGAAGACAGAAGAAAAACAAAGAAAAAATGTATTTTCTCTTCTTAGAGAAGTATTTTTAAATGATTTCTTTCTAGGCTGACCAAATTAACTGAGAGAATACCACAACTGTGGCATGCTTTTCAGGTTTTATTGATCCTGTGATAAACAGTGACTCAGACACAGAGATTTCACACGCAATAGTGCACTCAATCATAAGATGGGAAAGTACAAAAAGGAATTTCCCAAGACTGCAAGTGCATTTGAAAAAGAGATCAGAGAATCCTAAAAGGTTCCCTAAATGTTAGTAGTTACCATTTATGTCAACGAAGGCCACAGAAAGCACCACTCCAGTCCAGAGTAGGGATTAGCTTAATTCAAAGTCCAGTGTCTGACACTGCTCAGTACCCAACAGCCTAGAGGAGCTGGAGGAAACTTAGTGATGGGCCTTTTCTCCTGAAACAGTTAAGTTCATAGGCTCCACAGAGGTATGCTCCTAAAGGCTTCAGTGTTTGTGTTTTAGACAGAGTTCACATTTAATATAAATAGGTATTACCAAAATATCCTTTCAGGTATCTTTTTTTAAAATGTCAGAACTGGTGCCCTTCAAAACACTGTGTGAAACTAATTTGTACAGGCTGTACAAATTTTCACCGTGTGAAAATTCATTCTGATTACTTTTAAACTTCCTTTATATAATTCTGTACTTCAAAAATTTCCTTAAGTATTTTCTGTTGCCTTCAGAATTTTCAATATTTTACTTATGCCTTGTTTTAGAATATCTATAGGGATATTATATATATATATTCTATATATAGCATCATATAGGGATGCTACTTATCTGCAGCAGGTCTGTCAAAGAAGTTATCCACATAATAATACTAGAATATGGCTGACACAGTAAAGGACAACAAAAGGGTGGTTAAGGAAAATGTGGACCCCCTGGTGAAAAAAGGGATCCAGTGACAAAGGGCAAGAAAAAAGCCAGGGCACTCAATATCTTTTTTGGGTCAGTTTTCACTGGTTAATTTTGCCGTCGGGCCTTGCAGGTCCCAGAGCCTCCTGTGGGACTGGAGCAACACCTGCTGTAAAGGAAGATGTTTTGGAGGCTCTTGAGCCCAACTGATCATATAGGAGGTGAAAGGACCAGATAGGCTGTACCTCAGGGTTCTGAGAGAGGTTGTGATGCGGGGTGCTGAGGGGTGACTGGAATCGCCGCTTTAACCCGAAAGCATCCCCTGCAAGGAATGCCCTGGGGGTGCAGCTCGGCACCTCGCAGGCCGACTTCCAGCCCCCGTGCCGATGGTTGGCACTGAGACACAGCCCCGCACCCAGGCCAGGATAGCTCAGGTGTTACCAGGAGCAAGGAGCGTGGAGGGCTCTCCGCATGGGCTCCGAAAGGTTTATTCCGAAGGGTCCAGAGGCGAGAGAGGGCGAGCAGGCCTCGTGTACAAGCTTATAAAGGGTAACAGAAAGGGGGCTGGCAGAGCACCAGCAACCAATTACCTGGGGGCAAGGGGCAGGGGGAAGGCAGAGGGATACAACAACCAATGGGGAGAGGGAAGGGGCGGAGGGGGGGACCAGGTACCAGACAGGTACTGCCTGATGGGAGAAGAAGTCTTTCCCTGTAACCTGAGCAGGGGGAGCTTATTTGTTCTCTGAGTTGACCCACCAGCGCAGGGGGTCTCCCAGACCAGGGCTTTCTGGCATCCCAGCTTCTACTGCTGCCAGCTCATCCACCCCAACAAGGTTGCTAATGCTACATCACTGAAATACCATGGTGATTAGGGCAGGTTCCTGATGATTGGACAACTGTAAATGTTACAGCTGTCTTCAAGGAGGGCAAGAAGAGGATCCAGGTAGCTACAAGCCTCACCTCTATCCCTGGGAAAGTTACAGAGCAAAGCTCATAGAAGCCATTGCTAGCTACATGATGGACAAGGCAGCTGCTAATATCCCCTACGGATTTATCAGGAGTGACTCTGGTGCTGTGGATAAGGAAGGGGAAGATGGCAAATGTTGCACACTCTGACTTTAGGATGGCCTTTGACTTGGTTTCCTCTTCAGCCCTTAAGGAAAAACAGGAAAGATATGCACTGTATAAGCAGATTTGAGGGAATCTGGCTCCACTGGACTCCAAGGGCTCTGATGAGCAGCACCAGCTTTAATGGCAACCACTTACTGGCAGCTTCCCTCAGGGATCCACACTGGGAGGAACACTATTTATTGCCTTTATTAAACAACCTGAATGATGGGACAGAGTGCACTCCCAACAAGCTAGCAAGTGAAATCTAATTGGAGGGAGCAGTCAATACTTTGGAGAGCAGGACCACATTCAGCTATTCCTTGAGGGACTTGAGAAATGGGCTGACATCAGGAACCTTAGGGAGTTCAATAGAAGTAATTGTGGAGTCTTCCATCTGGGTTGGAATAACCTTGTGCAACGGCACAGACTGGCTAGAAAACAGATTTGCAGACAAGGAACTGGAGAATCCTTTCAGTGTTAGTCAGCCTTTGAGTGTCAGTTTATCCTTGCAGGAAAGGTCAATAACACAGAGGGCAGCATTATCAATGTGTTATCATCAGGCCAAGAGGAGTAATCGCTCAGCACTTCCGAGCCCGAACCTAAATCATTGTGTCCACTTTTGGGCTTCATGCTTCAAGAAAGGCGTTAATATACTGGAGCAAGTCCAGACGGGTAACGATGGTCCAATATTGGACCAGGCAGCCCAGAGCTACAATCTCCATCCTCAGAGATACAGCCTGGACACACAGCCCAAAATAACCCACTCTTGGAAATGTTTTGAACCCAAGGCTAAACTAGATGACTGCCAGAGGTCCTGTCAAACCTAAGCTACCCTATTGTTCCAGGAATAATCAAAGCCTTATTCCTGAAGCTCATGATCACTGGAGGAATTTCTGTTCCTGTATTTCACTAGACAGGTACAAACACCCATCCACATATTGTAAATAAAAGGACTGGTTCTTAACCCTTTTAGTCATGTTAATTAGTTGTTTGGTAGCATATATCAGATTCAACATCTACAAGTGGAAAACCTATTCTTATTGAAGGACTATTTCAATCTTTTCTTTTCCTTCATTTCTTCCTTATCCTCTTGTGTTTGCTTTCCCTCTCATCTCTTTTAGCCTCCTTTCCTGTACTTTCTCTCCTTTTGCAGAGACCTCCACCCCAGCCCTTTGTTCACTATATTATGAGAATATCAGGAACATCCTTTCAAGTGCCATGATTAACTTCTACTAGAAATGAGATGTCTGTTCACAAAGAAGGGCTATAGACACAAACATATGCTGACTCTGAACTGGGTTTTTGCCCACTTCATATTTAGGAAGTTAACTTCAGTCATGTGGGTTAGAAAACAAAATTTTCAAACAAACCAGAAAACTCTAAAACCTGAAAAGTGAATTCTAGAGTTTGAACACTCCACGTAGATACTATGTCCATCCCAAAGAGCTACTATAGTAGCCGTCTCTACAATAATTATATCTTCATTTTGAAAAGCGTGTTAAATTTCAGCATTTGCAGTGAAACAGAAACGGTGACCAGATGGGAACATTCTATATCGTATGAATTGATGAGATTGGTTTTGTACAGAGAAAAAACCCACGACATGTAGAAACAATATCCTTGAAAAAAATCAGAGATATAAAAATGACTGTCAGAGAAGAAAAAATCAGGGGCAAGTACATCTTAAAAGAGAAATGCACTCTTTAAAGTCTAAAACAGTGACTATTAAATGCAGATTAAAATAAAACATTAGCACTACCAAATACATGCACAAAACAGAGGAAAAATGCATGAAAAAAGGGTTAGAAAGCTAAATAAATGTAGCTTCCGCAAAAATACTTGCTGTTGTCAATAGAAGTTCTGTGGGATTAAGTTTGCAGAAATAACCTGCTATTTTATTCAGAATGACTCACTACACTTAGTAACTGCGGTGCTGTGTTTTTCTTCATTCAAGTTCTTCAAAAAACCATTAAACTGACAAATTCACGACAACGTATTTTTTGGGGGACTAAAAATATCACTTATAAAAACAGCTGCAGATAATACAGGCACGTAAACAGTGCACTTACAGTTCAAGCTACTAAATCACTTCAGTGACCTGTGTTCCTACAGTCTGTCCAAACACTGCCATATTACACTTAAGGTGCCAGCCTTTGTTCTGAACACGCTAAATATTCACAATAACATTCCTTAAAACTAAGTAACTCTGTGAAATGTGACCACCCTTGATACCAGTGTTCCTCTCCCTGCTGGAGCCCTGGACTCAAAGGATCCACCTACTACACCCAATCCTTTCACTACACATGAGCAGGACACCCCATTGCATGAGGTCTCTCAATAGCAGCAAAAGCATTAGGCTTCATTACGTAACACTCACTATGTAACACCAATATTTCAAGAGAAAGCAGCAAGAATGCAGAGAAAAAAAACCAAACCAACCCAAGACAAAACCTGAAGCTGTACATCTGGAGGTGAAAAGAAAGGTTCCTCCTGTCCATGGATATCTCCGCAGAATCCCTGCGACTTGGAGTTCATTAAAATTTGCGACTAACCATCTAACCAACACTTTACAATCCCCTCATGAAGGCAGAAGTCAGACACCTATCCTAAAGTAAGCTTTAGTTTTTAATGCCAAGACTATCCAACAATATATTTTGTAAACTGCTCGGTTCCATGTTACTCGCCTTGCCTGCCAAAAGCAAAACAGCAAGTGTTTGCACATACATGTTAAACACAAATGTATATCACATTATTTAATTTAAATGTTCAAATCCTGGAACAGTCAAACAGATATTGGACCAACAGCAGCCGTATCTGAACAGAAAACAAACAGCTAGAAGGACAAACAGCTAGTGAAAGAATGCAACCTGTACCATTTAGCTCAAGCAATCAGCATCACATCACGCTAGGCTGGATTGGTAGCTAATACACCACTGTGACTCAAAGGGTGCAATCTAGTCCTGTATCTTAAGCAAAGGAAGGCAATATCTTATCAGATCAGAGCAGGAAACATACTGGCATTATTTTATAAAGGTAACACAATTCTGAAGCAAACATTGCTTTTAATAAGAAGCTGGGGTACTAATGTCAGCCTTTGAGCAAAGACATGTCTGCATATCTCAAAATTTCCCATTTCTACAGCATACATTAGGTGCTGGATAGGGAACCACACTGTGGTATTACTTCGCATACATATGAAGCAAGTTCCCCGTGCAATTTCCCTTTAAACAGTCCTTAATTCTCATTACTTCATTTAAAGAGATTTTACTCTCTGATGAAGCTGAATAATTAAAAAATTATTCAAAAACAAGTAAGAAAAAAATCCAGAATAAGACTGGCAAGTTCTCCCAAAGACTTTCTGAATGTGGTGTTAGAAGACGAATGCTCCATTAAGACTGAGGAGCTGAAAGCCTGAGATAGAGCCCTTCAGCTCTCTGGCATCTAAGGGGCATCAAGCCATGTGTACATTGGGAGTTCAACACCAGAAAAATAAATCAGTGTGCAGTCAACCAAGTGTTCCAAGTAGGTTCAAAAGTAGCTCATTAGGCTCTATGTTCTGCTATAGCAAAAACATTTCCTATCACACAGCGCACATGTAGTAAAGTTTAACTTTGTCATTAGATCTGCATTTACTTTAGGCTTTCTGATGAGATGGACATGTTAATGGAGATTTCTATCTCTACACACCTTCACTACTACAACATCAGCCAACACCTGTGCTGTGAATACAGCCCTAACATTTCCAAAGAGGCATCCTACATTCTGCATGGGTTGCACCTGCCAAAAATAGCCTTATCGTGCCTTGTTTAAAATCAGGCCACTAAATTAGGTCATTTTAAAGATAAATAGTCCTCTGCAGTCATGAATGATCAGTATCAGTTCTTGGGGAAAATCCCAGGTAACTCTCAACCACAGCCTGTAACAGCAAACGAAAGGATTTCCCATCCATCTCTGATCTCCAAAACCCTCTTAACAAACACACAATTTAACTGTTACATCAAAGTTCTTTACCCAGAAACAAGGATATTTCAGGCAAAAATGGCTTAACTCACAATTTGACATCCCACTCCTTTCCTACTCCCTAGCCACTCATTCTTATTAATATTGTTTTAGGGGAATCAGATTTATGTTTTAGAAGTTTTTTATCTTTCATGTATTTACCTTATGTTTTCCATTATTATTATTATTATTATCACTGCTTAAAATGCAATGAGCAGCTTACAAAGGCAGACATTCTCATTAATCTCTCAAAATCCCAGAGTTCTTCAACTCCCTCATATATTCTTGAAAGGCATTTCTGTAAATCCTCATCATTACGATACTGAAACCACGCTGGGAATGTCCATGGGCGTTTGAGACGTCTGCTTTAACACCACATCTCAGTATGTCTCAATTTTGAGGTTTCCTTTTGGTGCATCACATCTCATCGGTAAGAAGAAGTTTTAAAGCATGTACTGATTACACAGCCCTTTGCTGTAAATTAAGTTATTTTTAAATGCAGATGGCATATAAACAAAGTTTTTCACATATGAGAGGGAATTTAGTTGGTCAACGATTAGTCAAGTAAACCTTTGGGTAAAGTCCCTGCTGAGAAAGTCCGTAATGCGTAACTTCAGGCACGAGGTGGAAGCGTTGTTTCTAATTACTCTCTTGGAGCAGACTAATTGTAAAAGGACCAAAACCAGATGCTTTCACATCCTATAAAACAGTAGGCAGCAAATCAAGACCGGCATACAAACAGGGTTGTTTTTTTCTAAGCACTTGAAAAAACTCTACCCCTCCCACAAGACTCACGTAATCACTCTCGAGAACAATGTGCAAGAGTAAATCTTCGCAGTCAAGCCATCCTGTTAATACCCTTAACTGCCCAGAGGATCCAAGAAGCTACAGAGATGTAAGTACAGAAAAGAACTAACTTTTTACATTTTTCCTTTGTCACTGAGCAACAGCAAATGATTCCAGAAATATTTCCCTTTTTGCATTATACTGGATATTTTCATGTCGTAGTAAGGATAAAGGATCTTTGTATAGGAAAGGCCCACAGAAGAAATTATCTGATATTTTATATTCCCATCTTAATATGCTGCTAGTTAGTTTCCATTTAAAGGATCTGTTGATCCACAGAATCAACAAGTTATTTCAAGTCCTTTCTTATAATACAATCTTCTGACAATCACAGGGAAACATTTCATACTGCCTTAACTTAGCCAATTTTTAGGCAACACAAATTTAAATTATACTAATGCAGAAATAACTACTGTAGAAGTAGTAAGGGAAGCACTGAAGCTCTCAAGTCACTAAACCTCACAGAATAATAGTAGGAGAGAGCCTAAACAAACTGATTAAAACAAATCCATACTGTGGTTGTGAATGCACAGCTTGCTCTTATCACATGTGTTCCTTGTCTATGAAAACAGCCTTTATTATCAGCTTGAAAACTCCTCAGTCACTCTTCTCATGTCTAAATATTGCAACAGAGCATTTTAAGAATTCAAAGTTTTATGAGCTAATTCCTTTTTTAACTTCTAGTACACGTTTCTTTCAAGGTTTTTAGAAGGCATTCTTCTTCTGAATTGCAATGACCAAACACCTTTCTCCTTATTACTGATCTTTGTGCCACAAAGCTGAAGAAATATTACAAGTAGTATGATTTTTATACACCTTCCCAATTTAAAAGGACCAATTTTTCCTATTGTACTGGCAAAACAAGACAGACTGTTCAACAGACAATAATTTAACTATCATTTATCTTAAAAAATAAGACAGAGTACATGCCTTTGAGCACAGAATACAAGAGATCTGTCTAACATTTTCATGGCTGCTCCTGAAAAGACAAGAGGATTGAAAATTTACCTGGCAAGTAGTCTTTAAGAGCTCAAATCTCATTCCTTTCTGGTCAAAAGATTCAGGAGCATGTATAAACAATAATAAACTTAATATAGAAGCTGTAATCTGAAGCTGGCATCCCTAAAATCAAAGACTATACCTGTACGGGTCTCAACTCAGAAAAAAACCCCAAACTCCAAAAGATGTGCATGTTTTCTAGTACTAAAATACAAATTCTCATTTGACCACTTTTTTCTTCTGCTTGCAAGAATGTAATTGTCAGTGGCTCACATTTTTATTTTGCTTATTTGCTCTAGTTTTAGGCTCTCTCCTTTTTCCATTTAGTACAGTTAAGTAAGTATAAACTGAAGGGAAGTTAATCATCTTAGCATCAGCACAGTTCTTCACGTTAGTGTGTGTTTTTGGCAGAGATTATTTATGTTAGATAGTTCTCACACTTTTTGTAGAACAGATCACCCTTGTAAAGAGATCCAACAGATAAGAGCGAGGCGTAAACTTAAAACGAGTTCCACTTTAACAAGTTATACAGCATTTCAACTCCACTTCTTTAATTTCCATCTCACTTACTGTATTTTCTATTGTTTTTAGCACCAAATATAACTGTCATACAACAACTGTCATGCAAAATCTATAGTAATAGACAAAAGCAGGACCATAAAGATCCCACAGTGTTGTGAATTTGCATATTCTGTTAAGCGCTTAAAGAATATTGTAATTCTTTACAGCAATTGTTAAGACAATTTAATGAATTAAATACATACTTGGGATTCTCTGATGTGTGTGTTACAAATTTGGGTTTACTATGCCAACAAATGTGGGTCTATACCAAAGAGGGATAAAAGCACTAGCCTGGAAACTCCCTCATCAAAATTTGTTGTGGATTGTGACCTGAGGACTCAATCTGTCAGTCATTAGGCTGACTCACTGGCCTTTAGAACAAAAAACCAAAACAGCTTTTGAAATAAAAATTAACATAAAACAGTAGATGCATGTGAGCATTAAAGTTAGAAAGAAAGAGGAAGCTTTAGGACATGCCTGTCTCTCGCCTGCTTTGATGAAACCACGTGCAGTCCCCAACTACCAGTCCATACACACAGATATTATGCACCTTAGGTATATCTTCTTTCTGTACTAACCAAGCGTTCTATGCAACACAGCACACACACTTTTTAATATACATAACTTAGACGAATCAAGCCTTTTTCTCAAACAGAGGAAACACTCTACAATAAAGATGACCCATATGGTAAAATAGAAATGCAAACAGTAAAAAATAGAAAAAAAAATTTTGAGATTGAGGAAAAATTAAACCTACATAAACACAGCACTGTGTATTTCCCATCTTCTACTGTTTTAAAACAATATAACACCTACACAGATTATATCTATAGAGGACTTATAGTGAATCTTGCCGGGAAGAGAAGTCTCTTTCCTGACCACTCCTTTAAAATACTTGATACTCTTTATGCATAGATAAACAACATTATCCCCCAAAATGATTTGCTAAGAAAATATTGTCCATCTCATAATGACAAAACCAAACTACGTATAGAGAGCCAGGAGAGATTTTTCTAATGAACTGCTGTGCCTTTCCAAGAATTTAATCAGTATCCCTCTTAAATTAGTTACTGGACCAGGGATAAATGGACCAGGGATTCATCTCCACCGAATGAAAATGATGAAGAGACACAGAGAAATCACATGTTAGATTACAATATACAGTAAAACCCTCCCACATGTTCCCTGTTCTGCCAAAAAGACAGATGGTGCTCCTCAGCAAAAGCAAGAGATGAGAACAAGAAGAAATTTCATCTAGTATACAGAGAGAGCTTTGTACCACTGCTTGCACACAATCCCAACCCATGTAGTCTAAGGTCTAACATTGCAGCTGCTGGCTGACAGCTTAAGTCTATGCTTCTTAACAGTTAAATATATGTAATATAATGATACTACATATAAAGCTCATCATACATGAACATGTCTATGAAGCAGAGCTTTGGATTACTTAGTACTTCCAGACTGGAGTCACCATCCTGTTCATCAAACACCTTTTGCTGTGAGAATTAAATACAAAACAAATGTATAAACATAAAACAAATTACTAATGCCAGTCAAATGTTTTCACATAACATGAACCTCCTACACCAGCTATTTTTCCTTCTTTGATGAGATTACAATATTGGTTTAGAAAGGCAGCTGCACAGATTTCAGACATGCTATATTTTGTAAGCAGCTTGCCATTGTGCTGCGGATTTTTTCCCCAGGTGGATGCTATTGCTGTGAAACATCAAGAAGCACAGAGAATAGACTAGCAGCTGCTAAACTATCAAATCTCATAAGGCAATTGGCTAAAGAAATTTGGTGGTCAGAAAGCAAACATAGTGCTAAGACTTGAAAATGGCAAGTGAAAGAACAATAAAGAAGAACCTGCACTGGTTGCAAGCCTGGGCATAGTATTCAGCAGTAAAATTAATTGTAAACTCCTCCCAGGTCGAAGCAGACAGCAGTGGCCATGCCCTTACACTGAAGATAGCCTACGACACAGCAAATCAGAGAAATACTCCAGGATCACAGTGAACTACTGTCACAAATTCCCAGTGCAATGCTACACAACTTTATCTTGCATACATAATCAACTGAGCAGAAAAAGCAGGGATGAAGTGGCAAGAATGCCTCCAGGCACACTGATACCAAGAGGCATCTGAAACCCCAAGTCCTATGTGGGACACAGCTGAGGTTAGAAGACATCACAGGATTATTTCACCATGCGGTGAAATATTTGAGAAGTTTACCTCTAACTGCCCAAACCATGAGACTGTGTAAAGGTAAAGAGACTCAATAAAAACAACAATTGAAAATTAATTTTAGAGACATTTAAGTAAGAGACACACACATTTTTTAACAGGGAGGTTGACTGACCAAAGACTAGAGTACAAATTGTTAATTTTCTTTCTCTTCAATTCTCCAAATCAAGACAAACAGTATCTTATAAAATATGCTTTAAATGAAAAGTTACTGGCATCCATACACAGAAACTAAAATAATATAATATTCTGGAATCCATACAGAAGATTTCATTAAGTGAGTAAGCAGTCTGTGTCACTGAGTGTTTATAGACTCAGAAAGTGTGAAAACCTGAACAACCTCCTTTACAATACAGATATACAGACAGTAATTTTCAATACTTTATACCTTAAAATTTTGCATGTAACTCTAAGCCAAAAACCTCTGGTACTGTTTTGTGAAATTATTGAACTGGTAAGGGAAATTAATATTATCTTTCTTCCAAGTATATACTTCAAAGTAGTATCATTAATAAACCTGGAAAGCCACTGGAAGCGTATTTAATCCAGCAATCTAAAAGGGCAAAAGGTTTAGTAGTGATTCTAGAGGGTAACTTCATTGGTGCATCTGGATTTGGGACAGTAAATGGCCATATTCTCATAAGTTATCCAGGCACATAGCTCATTAAAACAGAGTCAGGTCCAGCTAGTCTGAGGTTTGCAGCAGTAAGAACGTAACATGCTCCATTTTTTCTCCAATAATGCAAATACTCACAAAATGTATTCAAAATGTTCTTTTTTAAGATACATTCTGTGGAGGATGTCACACGCTGTATGTATAGTAAGTAGATCACTCAGGATTGCTGACAAGAAATAAACAGCAACCTGACACAATAGGAATAAGATTTTTTTTTTTAAATCTTATCTTACTTAACAGTCTAGACACCTTTTAGGAAGAAAATATTTTTTTAAATTAAGNTATAGTAAGTAGATTACTCAGGATTGCTGACAAGAAATAAACAGCAACCTGACACAATAGGAATAAGATTTTTTTTTTTTAAATCTTATCTTACTTACCAGTCTAGACACCTTTTAGGAAGAAAATATTTTTTTAAATTAAGCCCTCTACAAGATTGCCAAGAAAATGTGAAATACCTGCTGAGGTGAATCAAGTTCATCCAACAACAATTAGAGTTCAGAAGTACAAAGAAGTTACCGTAGCTCAGGTGATGTACATTATGGTGGATGGTATCAACTTTATCATCTGTTTGGGCTACAAACCAGATAAAATCTCTCTCCTTCTCTTGTTTTGGTTTTTTTTTTTTTTAAATAAATATATTCAGGTAATGTAGCACCTAAACACCTTGGTGACTCTCAAAAATGCCCATACATACCTACAGATAGAGAAAACACTAGTACTCATCTAGAGCATTGTAAAATGTGCTCCCTACATTAAGAGTCAAAATATTTTGAGGATAACAGACGATCAAAAAGAACACTTTCTGCCCCAAGGGCTGACTCCCACAGCAGGCAGAAGAGCCTGCCAAGGAGCACAGCTTAGCTGACGTGCACACTTCCCTGGAAGATCCATGAGCTGTGCTCCTCCCTTTCTCCCCATCCATTTGTGGCCAGTTTGTCCTGCCATGGAACTGTTCCCAATGTATATCCATGCTAGCACCATGGATAGACACAAACACTATCTCAGCTAGGACTCCTTCTCAATATAGCCACAGCAATATGTGAGGATGAACATCCTATTTTGAACAAGTTCTAGATTAATTTATTACATTAAAGATCCAACTTCATAGCACAAAACCAGGCAACATGCAATTTATGAAATTCTACTCCTGATGTAAAAAATAGATATTTTACTGAACTTACAGGTTTTTTCCTAAACTATAGTTCAATGTGTTTGTATAATATATATTCTACACTTCACAAATGTTTACAGAAAAACATATGAATGGATGTGACAATTATGTGCATTATTTTTGAACCAAAACTACTATAACTTCAAAGCAAAAATAAAATTATGCACTTAATATGCTGTAGCTAGTTACTGCAATTGAACTGTTTATCATAAATCTTAGATTATCCTTTCCCAAATATGTTGACAAAATAATTTTACCTAAATTTTGAGAAAGAGATTCATAGAAGATAGATGTGCTGCTGGGAGAGTGAACAAGAATCAGAAGCATTCAAATACGAGAAAAAAACCAAAATACCTCACTGACTCATAGACAGGTGCCTACACAAACCCATACCATTTCAGGCAAAAAGCAGCCTGTTACACTTAGGTAAAGCAAAAGCCATCCTGAACTCTTCTACAAGGGAAAAGATGGGAGCAAATCATACCAGAACTATCCTCAGGGTAATACCTACTGCACTAATCAATCACCAAACACACTAACACCAAGACAGCGTGAACAATGCAGAACTAACAAATATAAAATTACTGACATTCTTAAATCTGCACTACAGCTGGAGTCATTTACCAGATTGATTCCTTTATTCAAGGCGAGAACTCCCACTTCAGATTTGACATACAACCCTGAATGCAGTATTCCCACCTCTTGACAGACAGTACTTACTTCACAAATATCTAAGAATCAGAACACTGTACATCTACCAGTCAGACATCACTCACCTGTCTTCCCTCCTGTCTACAGAATGCAGCAAACACAGACTCAATGTACTACCTGGAAGTTAAATGTCTTCCTTAAACATGTAATATAACTATTTTACATATTTTAATACACATCATCCACTATCTGCAGGTTTATGGTTTACAGAGAATCATTACTTGTGAACACCCTAAAATAAGCAGGACAATCTCCTCAAATCATGGAAGAAAGTACTAACCTTTTAATGCTTTCCCAAGTTAATAAAAGGATAATGAATGCTTTCTAAAATGTGTGGTATAAATCCCTTAAAACTGAGAGGCATTTCCCAGAAATATTTTTTGAAGTGCAACAGGCTACAGTTGCTTGTAAATATTGTGTGTTGAAGGAGACATCCTAAGAAATAACATAGACATGCTAATTAACGGTACAAAACAGACGTAAATTTCCAGTTGCAACAGCATTATCTTCAGGTAGTATTCTGTGCTAAAGCAGAAGCAATCTTGTTTTGACTGCTGTTTAAATTCTTAAATGGTGCCTTTAAGAAGTACCCTTTTGTAGAACAGCTGCTCAAGGAGTAACATGAGATACCCCATCCTTTCTGAGATTTATGCTTACACTATACAACTGTCAGGTAACAGCAGACCTAAGAAATATTCGCACTGAGAGCAGTATCAACAGGATAGGGTTCTTCTGATTTTTGAAATTCTGCTGGACCACTTAAAAATATTTTTAAGTCCCCCAAATCACTGCCACTCTGCAACTCTTCTATGTTACTTATGACTGTACAGATGAAACAATTTCTAAAATCTAAATTGACAAAGTGTGAAACAGTTCACCCGCATTATCTCTCTTTAGCAGTGTCACTAAAGAGTGATTAAAGTAGTAGTCTTAAGAATTTACGTATGTAACAGTATTTGAATTAGATTCCAAAAGTCAATTCTTAAAACTAGAATTAAACTATTTGAGTTATTATAGTTGGAATCTATGATCTTAAAGGTCTTTTCCAACCTAAGTGACTCTATTATAATGTCAATAAAGAATGCTGAGAAAAAAAAGTTTCTCTAAACAAGTTAAAGCATCACAATGTGAATTGTTAGAAACAAAAATTCCGTTAAAATTAACTGAAACACAGTTAAAACATTTTGTCTCCTGGTCTGATCCTTGGGGACTTCATATGATCCTTTATCATGTGGTTTCTTCAGACCCTTTCCCCCCCTCAGATTGCTTTAAACAGTCTCCCACCTCCTGAGCACCTATAGACTTCACTTTCCAAATACATTACATCCCTGGTTTATTACATTGCTCCCTGTGTGATTTCCTAATTAGAGAAGAAATTGGGATCAAAACAGAAAAGCCAAAAGGAGGCATCTCTTTGTTTGTTTGTTTTCAGATAAAGTCTTGAAAAATATTTCAAAGCAATGAAGTTTCATTTCAGTTTTTTAGTCTTATTTTGCAACAGAGGCTGTCCATCATTATGTAGAAGTAGTTTATCTACATTTATTGCAAAATGTTCTCTTTTGTTGTTTGTTTCTTCCTTCATGTTAGGTCTACTGAGCTTCCTGCAACAACAGTGTTTGCAGAAATGGACCCTTTCACAGCCTCTGAGACCAACATTTCCACCTGCGACTTATACGAGCACAAAGACACAGCACGGATATTACTGTCTGTCTTCTACGGCTCCATCCTGGTTCTTGGGGTGCTCGGAAACACCATTGCCCTCACCGTCATTTTTAAAAACAGAAAGAAGATCAACTCCACTACCCTCTATTCAACAAATCTCGTCTTCTCCGATCTGCTGTTCTGCATTGCCTTGCCAACCAGGATAGCCTACTATGCCCTGGGATTCCACTGGCCGTTTGGAGAAGCGCTGTGTCGAATAACCGCGCTCCTGTTCTACATCAACACCTACGCTGGTGTAAACTTTATGACGTGCTTGAGCATTGACAGGTTCTTCGCTGTTGTGCACCCCTTCCGATACAAGATCAGAAGGATTAAATATGCCAAGGGCATTTGTGTCTTTGTCTGGTTTCTTGTATTCAGTCAAACTTTCCCGCTACTTATCCAATCCATGTCACAGGAAGAAGAAGAAAGGACTACATGTATGGAATATCCAAACTTTGAGAAAATAGAACATCTACCATTTATACTTCTTGCTGCCTGTTTAATAGGGTATCTTATTCCCCTGGGGATTATACTGTTTTGTTACTCTCAAATCAGCTGCAAACTTTTTCAAACAGCCAAGGAAAATCCACTGACTGAAAAATCAGGGATAAATAGAAAAGCCATCAATACAATCATATTTGTAATTATAGTGTTTATCATCTGCTTTACCCCTTATCATGTCGCAATCATACAACACATGATTAAGAAACTTCAGCAGGAACCCTTGTGCACAGAAAACAAAATTTTCCAGAAGTCACTCCATTATACTGTATTTCTGATGAATTTTAACTGCTGCCTAGATCCTTTCATCTATTTCTTTGCATGCAAAGGATACAAGAGAACTGTACTGAAAATACTGAGACGACAAGTGAGCGTATCAATTTCAAGCGCTGCCAGGTCACACCACGAAGAAAGCTCACGTGACGCTGGAGAAACGCAAATGACGGTACTTGCTAAATCTTCCAATGGAAAGCTACCTGAAAAGTAAAATCTGTAGTATACCACAGTGGACAAAGACTAAAAACCCAGGGTCCACAGCAAAAACTCTTAGTGCTCCCCATACAGTAGCTTAAGTAAAATTCTGTTTCTCAAGATAGGGAATCAAGGAGTAATGGACTGAAAAAGAATTATCACAGGACAGCAGGAAAACTCAGCATTATAATCTTCTTGCTGTATCCTTTTGACGGATCTCTTTTTTTTCCCAGCAAATACGCACCATTGTGAATGTTCAGATTCCATGCTGCACATACATGTGCCTGGATGTTACTAACTCAAGCAGAGTCAATTCACAGTTTGGATTGAACACAAATACAGCCTACAATTCAGACCAACTACAACCAGAACATGACAAAATTTCAAGACCTCTAGCTGAGCTCCAATTACAGCAATGGTTTTGTTGGTCCAGTCACACAAACAAAGGAAATAAAATTTTGAGATAAAATGGACAAGTTTTGTGCTCATTTGACTATGACAAGTACTTAGTTTACAGACCTTTGGAGGTAAAATGGCTATTTACAATATTTGGAGCACAAATGCCTTATTGGACAAGTCACATATAAAACACTGTCAAACATAACACATGAAAAGCTAATAAACTGTTTGGTTCTCCCCAACACTGAACATCTCCTGTATGTTAAATCACTCATCTTCACAAGGTGTATTATTGCTTTACTCCTTTTCCTAAAGGAAAACTTTCCTTTCTAATGTGTATTGTAAAAAGTTTTTCTCTATTCCTATTGTATATAGATTATTTATAAACACAAATTGAAACAAGAGACTGTAATATTAAAAACTGCACCATTTCAGTTAAAAGAACAGTGATACAGTGTTCTAAAGAACTTCTGCTGAAGTCAGACATGGACACAAGACAAACGTTTCAGAAACCTGAATAAATGTTCATAGTTGAGACCACCAAAGAGTAAATTAATGGATTAATTCTGATGGTGTGAGATGGCTACCTCTCTTTAAGCACTGTTTACCTGAGAGACCAATAAATGAGAACAGCAGAATTAGCTGGGAAAGAACAAGTTTTCCCATCATGCCCTCATACAGCATATCTAGGATCCCTTTAGGCATGCTGAAATTGGCTCAGGAAATAGACCAAATGACTTAAACACATCCTGCTGGAATCAGCTCCATACCAGCTGAGAATCCAGGATGTTAGCCCTGGGTTCCTGCTGATGTGCCCTTCCGTCACGTTTCAGTTTCCTTCCCTACTTTATTTCTGGCCCCACTATCTTTTCTTTAGTGTTCTATCTTATTAATATGCCTTCACTAGCCAACACAACTTAGTAACTCAACCAGGGGGTTGTGATGGAAAATTAAAGAGTGCCTGGTAATCCTTAGTAAAAGCCGTGCCAGATGTCAGAATAAGTGTCATTTATTGCAGCTGTATCTCTCTGACATTGAGGTTGTACTGGAGGTCAAACAAACATATTACATCTGTCATCTTTTCAATGCCTTCCTTCCTCACATGTTGACCTCTGCCTACCTGCAAACACAGAAGGGTCGTATCTGACGAACAGTACAGAAACATTAAATTAACAATTACTTTTTTATGGCAAAGGAACCACAAACCCCCCTATATTTCATACCACTTAGACTGCCAAAATTGAGTTTCTAATTCTAAAATTCTAATTCTCTCTTTTCTAATTCTAAAAGACATTATGCAGCTTCAGAAAAGGAATGTAAGAAGAATATTTTTTATCAGAAGTTCTACTTAATTCTGTGTGTTCTAGAAGTTCTGTTCTTGTCAGCTTCTTTAATAAACTATTTAAAAATATTATTTAAGAATGTGTTCCTATTGGAGTAAGCAAATGGTAACAGGATAAAATCACAGACAGACCATTCATGAATACCTAGAAGTTGTAGAAATAAAATATATGTATTACTAACATCACACTAGTACAAGCTTATTTTATTCTATTGATGTCTAGGCTTTTTTGGGTTTTCAGTATGCATTTCATCTAACTGTGATTATAAAATCTTAAAGACAAGAAGTCTTTTTTATATTTGTCCGTAAAATATAACTTAAATATGAATTAAAACACCACACACTGCAGGTAACTACACTCTTCTAAGTGGAAACAAAGTGAAGATTTCTATTGAAAATCTTTCTCTATCCCCATTTTCTCACATTAGCAATTCTGCTATTTTCAATATTAGATTTTGTTTCTAAATCACACGAGCATTCCCAAACAGCTAACTTTACATCACAATACTGCTCTAGCGTGAGTCCAGTTAGATATGGGTTTGAGAAAAGCTACTTTTTTCTCCTTATTTAAACGTGTCTCAAATGCTGAAGAAACCAACAAAATAAAAACCTTTAAAAGCTAAGATAAGCTCAGTTTCCTGAAAAAAGTCCTACAAGCACAGACATACAGATGGACAACGACAATTCATATCTGAGGCAGCTGATGCCACTGCTCTTCCTCACTACTTGTCAGGATGCACTCGCAGCTCAAGCACACTTGTGTCAATGAAGAGACTCTTTTCTGACATCTGCCAAAAGTAGCAGTGGGGGATTCACTTGGCCTGGGACACCGCACTGAAGTCCAACATTTAGAGAGCATCTGTCCTGTTCCTTGTACCAGGTGTGCCATGGGGCTGGCAGCATCACCAGAGAGATGGGAGCAACCTGCTGCATGGGACCACAGGAGAGCAGTGATAGTGAAAACTTACAGCTGTTCTCAAACAACTGGTTTCGTTCATGATGCCCTTACTCTTTTATCCTGCTGGTGCTCTTCCCCCAGTACTGTTTGCTGGAGTATTTTCATGATAGCAGTTACCTGTAGTGGCCAACCCTCAGGTCTCTCCTGAATGCCACACAGACACGAATTAAGGGGCAAAATCCATCCTTGGTATCTCTTTCCCTCTCCATCACTGAGCATGCAACAGATGTGTCTGTCTTAAAAGGCATGAGCATGCCACGCCACGCAACTTGTGGCTTGGAGCAGTATGAGCTTTGCAAGAGAAATTAAGCTTCTTCTCTGGGAAAAACTTTCCATACATTCTAAGCAACGTTCCTTTCTGTGTGAAAGGCTGGTAAATGGGCACACAGACCTGGGGCTCTTTCATCCTTTTCACATGCAAATAAAGCAGATGACAAGTAACAGTAGGTTCAAACGACTTCCTCGCTGTAAGGATCTGACTGGAGCTTTTCAGAAAAACTGGGTCTCAATTTGGAGGGTGAAGTCTAGTCAGGATCTTGAAATCCATGTCCATGAGAAAATAACAGAATATCTTTTATCTGTACACTGCAGAGTGTCAGGCTAGGTGGCTGCTAAGAGGACTCCAACTATGTGGAGTCCTAGTCCCAGTCCTAACACTTCACATCCACTGTTGACGTCTCTCTCAAATCTCATCTGGTAGGGAATGCAACAGAGCATGTAGGAAGAGAAAATTATGATGCTAGCTAAATGGTACCTTTTGGTTGTCTCCGTCCAAGTCCAGAACAGAAAGCTGGATAGACACCTACCATCAAACACATGACGAAGTAAAGGTGCAACATGTGAAAAATCCCAAAACACACACATCAAAAGAAGAGCATCTAGTACCTTCATCTTTTCTTTCACTGAGAACACAAAATTAAAGAGTAATACTGCAAGTACCCTCAGCTGCCTTGGACTCGAAGGTATTGACGACTAACTGAAACTGTGGAGATAAGGAAGGCAGTCTCCTGTGGCTTACAGGCCCAGCAGAAGACAACAGGTATTCCCCAGGGCATTGCTGCCTGACTGTTCGGTCTGTGGCTCTGAAAGGTATGTAGATGAGGAACCTGTAAGCAGCATGGTCACCTAGAAAAAGACATGACAGCAACTGTCTGAAGTTGTAAACATGCTGCCACAAATAACACAGTTCTTGAAAGTGGTTAGTGATTCCCCTTAAATCAGCAAATTCATTAGTGTAACAAAAAAATGAAGGTTTCAAGTTCTTTTAATTAGATATTCCATTTAAGACTAACTGTTTTGAAACTCAAAAGCTTTTAGGCAAGCAAGGAATGAAGAGACTCCAATAAAATGATGAGACAGCCTGCAACATAGGAAAAATAAATAGCATGCAGCTGAAGAGAAAGAGAAGAAAAGCTTTGCCTTATATGACCAGTTTTGGAGGAACTGAAAAGCAGTGACATAGCCTGTTATCTTCTATCACCACATCTGTGGTACAGAGCAGGGGAACAACTGAAGATAAACTAAGGTTTGTATTCAGCAGTATCCCACTGTGCTGGCTCAATACAGAGCCAGTGTGTCAACAGACACATGAATTACTTGAAAAACAACAAATTCATCTGAGTGCAATATTTCCTAATACAGTCTTGGCTAACCTGCAGCCTGCAGCCTAAGAACTGGTACAAGATTAATACAAAAAACTTTGCCAAGCAGCAACCCTTCTCTGAAGAAAACCGGGAATTACTGTTTGTGTAGTAAATGCTAAAATATATTTCCTCAATTTTTTCCCCCTCAGAACACTCCTTTGGCTTCCTGCAATGTCTAACTTCGGACTTCCTGAGGCAGATGTCTCACCTTCGCACATGATAGCCCTCAACCAATGTTTTCTTCTATCAGTCTGTCTGGTCCCTTTTTGAACTCAAATAAAATGTCTGTGACTGCTGCGTTTTGCAGCAAGAAGTTGCACAGAATAACTACCCATGGTGTGTGGAGCCATTTTTGTTCACTTGTGACACCTGTTAGTTTCATCTGAAGTCCCTTGCTTCTTGTACCAGAAACAAGTGAACACAGCAACTCCCTATTTACCCTGCCCACATCACTTGTGATTTTAGAGACCTGTATCAAATCCCCTTCCTTCAACTCACAGCTTGTCTCTTCTCTTGTGAACAGCCAGATAAAAGCTGTTCACTAGTTCACCACTTCATTCAAACTCTAAAGGAAGGAAAGAAGGCAAGTGTAAGTAAAGACTGGGAATCCAGCTGTTTTTGAGCTGTGTGGCAGAAGAGAACAGGGTATCTCTGTACACGCAAGATCACACAAGAGAACAGGGTATCTCTATACTCACAAGATACACTTTTCCCACCACATCAGCGTAAAGGTTCTCTAAACTAGGATGTTACCACGTGACTGACAAATTTGGATAACCTCGCTCCAATGCACTAAATAAGGAAGAACTAGACCTCAGTGGGTTGGAAAAACGGACTCACGTGAATCTCATGAAGTTCAGCAAGCCAAATGCAGAACCCTGCATCCGAGCTAGAATATTTGCAGATTGGCAAAAATGTCTGGGCTCCTGGTGGACAAGTAAAGAGGAGTTAACAGAGTGACCTCATAGCCAAACATGTATGGGACTGTGTTGAAAAAGAAGTAATCTCTCCCCTCCATTCAGTACTTGTGAAATCATGTCCGGAATTCTGCACCGAGTTTTGGGTTTCCCAGTACAAGAAAGATATCTGGCATACTGGAAAAAGCACAGCAGACCACCACCAAAAATGTGGAAGGGGCTTGCAGCACATGTTACAGGAGGAGAGGCTGAGGGAACTGAGATAGTTCAGCCTGGAAAGGGAGGATGGAGAGATGTTATTGCCAAATGCAACTGCCTAATGGGGAGGGATACAGAAAAGATGGCAACACCCAGTAACAGGCACAAGTTGCATCAAGGAACATTTAAACATTAAGAAGGATTTTTTTTCATCATGAGGTTAGTCAGACATTAGGAAAGCTTGCACAGAAAGCCTTCGAAATATCCATCCTTAGAGATACTCCGAACTTGATTTAACACAGCCCTGATGAAATTGGCACTTCCAGGGCTGGGCAACATAATCCTCAGTGGCTCCTTTCAACCTGCATTCCTTTATGACTAGCAAATTAGTCCACGATAGACATAAAAACAACATGAAACTCAATGGCCCTGCAGTAAAACTAGCAAATTACATAACTTTAAAATCTTCTAATCTTGTCCCCTACTTACGCCCTTACCAAAATGCTGTCATTAGCATCCTCCTAAAATAAAAGAAAGGTCAAGACATGGCATAGATTTCTTTCCACAAAACTGCATTCATTTTTCCTCAGTGCAAAAGTATTAATTTCTCCTCTTCCTCTTTTGTTTTCCTCAGTTGTGACAGATGTTGTGCAAAAGGCTAAACTAAGAGAAGCAAGTTTTGCACCTGTTGGAAGGCAGCAACATTGTGGTTATCCTACCCCCTCCAGAAAAGTATACATTGTCTTATACCATGCAAAAGGAGAGCTATGTTCCCCCCTCTAATCAGCTAAGCTTAGCAGTTTCATCCTTCCTGTGGCATGTAACTTTTGAGGGAAGTTGTGGTTAGTCTAACACCAAGGCAGCCTGCTTTAAATATAGAGATGCTGAAGACTGAATATTCTCAACTCACCAGCCTGAAGAGCAGCCAGATAGTGTTTTATTGGCAGCTACTGGTACTAAGCGGCTAAGAAGTTGTTATCTTAGTATCACAACTCCGAAGTATGGGAAGTTACAGCAATTTGGTCTAGTAGTAACAATGACAGATCATTGTCCCCAGTTGGACAGGGAGAGATGAAGCTCCCCAGCACGCTGCATGTGTGAGGCATTTTTGACAAAAAAAGGGAAAACTGAAGATTCCTCACAAGGTATCAGACTATAAAGACAACTCTGGGTCAATTCTTTTTTTGTCTTTTAAAAAACAAATACAGTGTTTTCTCAACACCAGCTATTCAAAACAGCCCAAACACCCACCAGAACCTTACTTCTTCATTCACTCAGATGGAGGCAAACCAACTATTTTAAAGGTGCAAGGAGCAGCTACTAGGATAACCAAGTCATCTGAAATTACGGACATAATAGATTACATTGTATTAATTTCATTAGGCAGAAGGGTTTTGTACTTTAACTCCTTTTAACCCACAAGCTAGAACAGAAGCTCTAAAACTAATATATTCAGATGTCAGCACCAAAACTAATGACCACAAACACCAGGGGTGACTGTGAGATGAGCAGTTCACAACTCCAGGTACAGTGAGGCCACCTCTGCCCCTCCTTGCTGTTCTCCGGCACCAATTCAGCTGTTAAGCTAGCACCCACATCCCAGGCCCTTGGCCATACCCAAGAGCACAGGGAGAGCTGCCCACAGCTGGCAAACCTAGAGACCGAGCTCATGGCTGAGAGCAACCAGCTGAGGACCACTGCAGATGGAGAGCCCACGGTCAGGAAAATGCCTCCTCATGTCTGAACTGGTTTTACTGCCTCCACAAAAGGTCTCTCTGCATTTCCTCTACTGCATGAGGAACCTGAACTTGGAAAAATTAATTCCTCTGGCCCTGCCTTCCTAATAGTGCGGCTGCTGGTGGTGTGGGGGCACTTAACTGTACAGCTCAGCATCTCTATTCACACAGTTAAGCACCACTGCCATCACAATCCCCTTGCAGCGCTTCTTGTGCTGCAACTTGCACATTCCTGCTGAAATTAAGTGATTAATTGTTGAAGAATTTTTTCAGGAGAATGGACACTGGGAATGCACAACCCAGCTTTCCCAGCACTGAATCAAGCTGAGTAAAGGATAAGCTATCTTTGATAACACCATGGAGGAAAGAAAAGAAACAACCCAAGGATATGAAACAAGGATGTATTGACCACAGCACAAAAAATATAGCTTAGGAATTGCTGAAATAATAAGATAGTTCAGCAGCATGAAAGAAGTATAGTTTAGGAACTGCTGAAACAATAAGTTAGTTCAAAAAGATTGCTACATTATGCTGAACAAAGGAGATGCGAGATGCTGAAGTATGGTGAATAGCAGTCACAGCAAGTGTCCAATCAGAAGCTCAGACACAGCATGCGAACAGTAGCAAGCACCCAATCATTATACTACTTTTGACCACACGATGTTCGAATCATCACGTATATGGAACTAAAAATGCTATACAGATGCATATTCTGTAATAATAAATGGCTTCACATGATCATATTGATCACTGCGTGCTGTCCCGTTATTTCGCCTCCGCAATTAATTATCAGATTTGTAATTTTAAAGTGCCCACAAAAAAGATTCTTGGAACAGAGATCAATAAAGAGTTAGTACCATAACGTATTTTAACTACAGATGAAGTGTCATTTTAATATGGTCCAGATAAGGTCATCACAACAACAACAACAAAATTTCTCAGAAATCTGATTCTAATGGTCTTTCATGAAGTGCCACTTTCTAGTTCCAAACAAAACCAGGAAACAAGTATGCCTCACTGGCCGCAGACCCAAGAGTAGAAAAAGGTTTTGCTACTCTCTTTTCACAGCGTTACTCAACTTTGTAAACATCTCAAAAAAAGGTCTAAGCAAGTAAGAACCATGACTTATACTCCATTTCATCTGATGATACAACACAACTGCTCACAGCAGGATTCTTTCATACACAGGATGATGACAGCAGTGGCCTGGGAAGAATGTCAGGGTGTACCAGCAAGACACACCAAGAATTGCAGAGTACCTAAGAACTACAAATAAAATTTTATTTTAGTTAAGTGAACTTTGCTTAGAACAGCAATACTTCTTAAATTGATAAGAAATCATAAAATCGGCAGTACTTTGAACCAAAACGTCTGCAGTTGCAGAAATAACCTTATCAATAATGACTTATCTACTGTAGCAGACAGCAGTGGAAGACTTTTTTGTGAAGAGGCAGTGACCCACATAACAACTAGTTGGGGTGCAGGCCTCTGTATCATGCACACTACATGACCGCTACTTAATCAAGATGCACCTAATCAATAGTATAATTAATCACTACATGCACAGTCAATACATAATTACCCAATGTGTAGTCAATGCACACTTAAAATTCAGTATATGTATATAATGTAATGTCTCGTTCATATGAATTATTATATGCAACAGTTCTGTGACTGCAGCTTTATTAATGAAATAAGAGTGTATATTGCTCAAGGGGGTCTTGAAAGCTGTGTCCTCACTCTCTGCTGGGTTCTGTCAGTGACTGACCAGCCTGTACTGTGAGAAGACCCTGAAGGAATACCAGTGATGTCAGAGCTGGTGAACTTCACCACAGATGGGATCTGCACCATGTGCTGCCCCTGACCCAAGGCCCAGCCAGTGCTGTAACATCTTGTTGTTCCCAGCATTGTAGGAACAGATGTAGGATTTCATAACTTGCTATTGGCTTTTCTAGGTTATTAATGAACAGTTATCTGCCTTGCAAGTGTTTGTGCCTTTCTTACTGGGATCCAGTCCTCTCCTTGGCGCAAAACACCTCCTTGGTATTTTATTTATGACTTTTCCAACTGTGAATACCAGTAGGATAAGGGATGAGTTGTAATTCTTTTTCTCCAAGAAGTGTTCTATCAAACCAAAAAGACCAAAGCGACTCAGTTAAAACACTTAAATACATGAATTTTTGTTATGATCAAAATGAAAAAAACTAATGATAAAGCTTTGTGGAGAATAAAAGAATAAAAACACAAGCAAATTCCTAGTCATGGAAAACCAAACATTGGGCTATCCTAAAATCTGTTAGAAAAGCAAGCAATGCTCCCTCTGAGAAAAACTGTAGTCAAGCAGTAGTCGTAAGAAAACAAGGAATTATAATATGAATTTGAAAAAGTCCCATCTTTTATGGTGTAGGGATGGCAAAAATCACACAAAAATGAAACCACAATTAATGATACATGAACTTGGGAGAAAACAGCTAAAATTTTTAGCAATTCCTGTGCTTCATACATAAAAGCTTAAATATTGGTGTCAAAAAATGCACAAACACCTCAGAAGCTAACTAAACTTGTGTTTTATTTGTTCAAAACAAACTGGTGAACCAAAAAGCTCCCTAAATTTAAAAATTCAGATTTTACTATTTGAGAACTCTTATGAGTGCCTCCCAAAAAACCTCACTTGCTTGCCTTTGATAACACCAAGGAAATTAAATACTGTGGGCAACATCACAGTTTGCTCTCCCTGCTTGGTTTCAGTTTTAAGCTTTTAATACTTTTCAATAGGCAAAGATTGCCAGAAGATTGGTCAAAATTCTATTCAAATTAATGTTTTCCACTCTTAATATCTATCTACCTCCCTGTTATAAAAACTGTCTGTATGGAGAAACAATTTCCGACTAAAATTTCAGGTTCTTCTTTTAAATATATTATTGCACAAAAAACAATGTCTGCTTTTATTTTTTTAAAGTTTTGTTGAAATACGAAAGATAGCAATTTATTTTTCCCCTTCTTTCAATTTTTTTTTTTAATAAGTTCACAATGTTGTGACATTGTGCAACTCTCAGTAGCACCACTTCCCTCCTCCGGCCAACTCAACCTAAACTTCATCACCATTTCTGTTTGCTCACACATAACAAGAAGAAATGGAAACAGCCTCACCAAAGCATGTTTCTCTCTAACCTGCTACCCTGATTTTAATAAACAAATCCTAAATCACTTAGAGAGATGTAATGTCTCATCATAATATGCCTATTGTGGAGTTTCTTCGTAACAACTACTGCTTCTAATAGCCCTTGTTCAAAATTATCTAGTGCAGAAATCCAATTACAGCTCATTTGTCTTCAAAAAGAGTTAAGACAGCTGGCATTATTTAGTCAGGTTGGCAGAGACACATGTAATGTTTACCTCCATAAGCTGCTTACAGAGTACTGACTACAGAGATTAATCCTGCTGCAGGGCAGACCACTTTCCAGTCGGGATACACTTAGTTCACGGATCTCTAATCATGCTTGGTACTTTCCACTTAACAAAAGCAACTAAATGGTAAGTGTGAAAGTGATGACTGCCTGCAATTACAAATGCCACTCAGTACTCCGAATTTTAAAAGCACAGCTCATTTCAGGGAAGCCCGTCAAAGATGTACCGTCTTGCTTCCAGACATATTTAACCATTGGAAACATTTTTTGACTTTTTGCCAAAGTACCTCCCAGTGCTTTCATCCTCTAAATACTGCCCCTGAACATGAGTGTGCCTATCTGAGAGGTGCAATAGCAGATAGATGTGACATCCCAACTGCAAGGCAGAGGTATCCTAACTAATGTGAAAATGGAACATTGCCACATTTCAAGAACGCTCAAAATCCTCAGCAAATCTTGACACTACTTAAAAAACATCTGATTATCCATTTGTTATCATATCTGATATCTTGAATGGTACAACTTTGTATAGGGCAGAGCTTTTGGATGATAATGACTCCTCTTACAATTACTAAAATTAGGGCTTGTGACACACTGCAGAGAACCCCAGGTCAGAAGTTATGGTCTTCTGCCCCATTTACCCCCACCCTCTGACAGGGGTTACCAACTCTACAGCAATGCATGCCTTAACCTCAGGCATCCGAAGCTAGGCTGATGTAATCAACTGTGAATCTTGCGGTACAGAGCAATGGAAAGAGAAAGTCCTGTTCTGCCTTCTAGCTACATGTTCCCATCGCTTCCCTCGCTCTGATGTTGGCATGCATCCACTCCAGAAGTGAGCAGCTTTAAAAATTTAAGCCAGTGGGAAATGATCCCTGAAAAAATATAAGCGTATGTATGTTTTATTTTTAAACATTATTTTATCTCCTGGTAACCACTACCTGTAAGAAGTCAGACGACTTTTGCTGCAGGTGCTAGATAGGAAAGTACAGGCGAGAGCCAATTGGTTGCTCCGTCAACAGCAGCCTACGCTTCAACCAGCTCAGCCTTGCTACAAAACTGCACCTTTCAGCAGGTGAAACCAAGCCACACGTGCTTGTTCTTGCTGCCTCCTGTGCAAAGCATTGGCAGAGGAGTGGAGAACACAGCTGGGAGCCATGTTTATGGTTTGAATGAGTACCACTCTTTCCATCAGTTGAATGCGAGTCAGAGCCTTCCTCAGCTCAGGTGCCTCACACTCCCTTACACTGATCAAGTGTCACTTTGCATTTGATATGGGTATTTTTTGTCTACCATTGCTCTGTCTCTTCTGCCCCACATATTAAGATCTTCCTATTTCTCTCAAGAGTCTAAATATGTTTGGTCTCATTTTCTGATCCTGTCCCCTTACCTTTTCATCTCTTTTCACAATTACTCCTCTATTAAGCAGAAATTACTTTAAATCAGTTCCTGCTATACATATTTGGCGCAAGTTGGGGTTTTTTTTCGGATGGGATAAATCAGGCATAGTCTGGAAGTGCATTACTTAAGCACTTAAGGGAAATGACATTTTAGCTTAATGCCAGAAAGGTGGACTCCTGACTGTCTACTCCCCTCGTTGGTTGAACATAGTGTGGAAGGAGTGAAACACACCCTATCTTTCCCATTTGCTATCTCAAACTTCTGACACATAGGAGGAGTTCAAAAGTAGATATGAAGATGGAGATATGCATATAGATAGTACACCCCTGTCTCCAATTATAAGCAAGAAGTCCTTTTTTTCCTTTGAATGAGTATTTGCAGGAACATTCACTCAAATTATTGCAAACACTCACTTCTCTTAACCATAGCCCAAAAAAAAAGTTACTTGAAGAAGGAATGTAGTGATTCCACTGTGGATCTCCTGCCTCATGTTTGCCCTGAGCTCCCTTGTGCTGTTCACTACGACAGTCTGTACGGAGACAGTCACTGCACTGAAGAAGCAAGAAACACTCCTGAACAACCTTTAGAAATATAAAAAGAAAAAAGTGCTTGATGTCCAGGAGGTAAAGAAATGCCCCAGTTCTAGAAACAGAAGGGTTTAAATGAAACACCAGCAGGTTGATTTTCTGAAAAGTGATACAGGAATATGGGATGAATTCTGAGGAGAATCTTAAAAAGAAGAGAGGAAAAGCACAGGATGTTCTACTGTTTCAGCCACACAGGCTTCAATCTTCTTTGAAGCTTGTGGCAGAGCACACAGCAACCAAAACACTATGAAAAGGTGAAAACAGCCGGTGACCACAGGCTCAAAGAGCTGTAGTATGAGGAAAGACTGCATCAAACGAACATCCCACTACAGAAAAGGATCACTAAGTGAAGGCAAAACAAACAAAACCAGCTCTCATCAAGCCCTTGCTAAAACCCCTGGTGACAAGAGACAGAAAAGCTCTCCACAGAAGAGCACACAGATTACTGCGGAGTATCCCTTTATGGAATTGATTTTATTTTCTTAAGTGTACAAGACACACAAGTAAAAATGTAAAAAAACTGAACAAAACTTTTAAAAATGAGAAATTTTGTCTCATACCCCTGGTAAATCAGCTCATTTAAGAACTGCAAGGGAGTTCTTCTTGACTGACTGTTTCTCACTTAAGGATTTAGTGGACATGCTTTACCAAGCTGAAAAGGTATCCCCAGGCCAGAAAGAAACAACAAGAAGCAAAGAATTAGATGTGGTGTGACTGCATTGTTAGCTGAGGTAGTCCTGAACAAAAGCTCCCTCTCAGATGGAATGCTGTCATCACAACTAACTCATCTACATCCTGACCAATGTCTATGTATTGTCAGAAAACTGGAAAAGGTGTCCACATGTCTGACTGGTTCCAGAACAGAGGAAAACATTTCTAAAATAGCTCTGAGAAACCATCTCAGATTTCCTGCTCATGACTCACTCGACTTGAGCACTCAAAATCCCACTCAATAATTTGTCAATACATAAAGTCGGTTCCACCAAATGATCGACATTCCCAACCAAAGCAGGAGGGTGATGTGTCACCCTTCACATCTGTGTAATACACCGTGGTACTGTCACCTTTGAGTAAGCTGAACCTGCATGGGCAAAAGGACCACCTAGCCTGAAGCTCCTGCCTACCTAACATAAAGGTAAGGAAACTAAAGACCCAAGGTCTCTGTCCCTCGAAAGATGTCAGAGGAGGTTCCTGATTTAGGCCATAGCAATCTGTGACTTCATATTTGGTAATGACGACAGCAGGCTATAATCCCATGGGCACTGGTTTTACCACCACTGTACACTCAAACTATGCCTGTGTGCAAGGCAAGCAGTGAGCAAAGCATCCTGTATGGACACACTGCCAAGGGGCTCACTGAAGGTACTCAGAGGGACGTGAGGGTACATATTCAGCCTGAGTGAAGTGCTTGCCCTCCAAGCCTGGACAGGAATAGCCTGGAAGCAAACTCATACACCTATGGGGGACAGCCAAGCCTTTTATAATCTTTCTGAATCTAAAGAGAGCTGTCTAGAAGATCTTAAGGATCTTGACACTTACTCTGGTAAGCTGCCATTTGTGAGGCACTCTATTGAATCAAGAAGAGTGGGCAACTTCATTTAAGATAAGCACCTACTTCAAGAGGCCCTTCAGACACATATAACCTCAAAAGTGGAACCTTATACTGGGAATGGTCCAACTTGTAATGGAGATAAGCTTTTAACTCTGGATCTAATATATATATTTTTATTCTGCAAACTTCTTGCCTTAGAGAAAACACATTTGATAAACAGTGATCCAAGACCCCAGCATGTTACACAGCTGAATTTCAAGAGTTATCATTTAATTGACTTCATTTTAACATTATTAGCTTCACAGCCATTCTTACTCCACCTGAAAAATATTTTCAAAGCATGCAGATCCTACTCATGGCTCCCATAACTTCACCTGTTTAATGTTTCTGGAGTAAAGGAAGTGCAGAGAGGCACACTGGGTAGCATCAGTCTCCCATAATCCTTGGCATGGACAAGTCTAGATACATGACAGCTGCCTGTGCTGGGGAGGGAGAGGTGGGCACCACATGTGAATGAGAGCTGCAGCCTTTCCTACCAGCTCCTGATATCTGATCCTCCACTGCACTATGAACTCCAACATTTCAGTACAGAAACCCCGCTTCTCTCCACCCTACTGATCCCACAAAAGGCCCACATCACTCAGTCCACACCTCAGCAATCCAAAGGCACACCTCAATATGCAATAGGCTGAAGAGGGTCTTCAGTCCCAGCTCCCTGCTGATACAAGCATTAAATGATCTTATCAGGATCTGTATTTAGCATAATGCTTGGGCAGAGCAGATTCAAAGGATGGCAATTAATGTTGACCCACATGGCAAAGCACACAAGCTACTTTTACGTCATTTATTATGACCTATTTTCATGGTAGAGACAATAAGCTGGAGCTAAATACAGAATGTGACATATATCCCCTGTTCAAGATTTTAAGCATAATTCTGTAGAAAAGTTGAGTTATTGGCTATTCCTCAGTCTTCTTCTACAGTAAATATTATTGGTAAAAAATGCGTTATTTTTTGGCTGAGCCATTTTTTAAACTATTTTTATATTCTTGGTAAAAAAAGCAAATTTCTTCTAACCACATTATGATAAGGACATTGTAACAGACATTATAACATATCTTCAAAGGCTGAAGACTAGTAAAGGAAGGTTTTAATATTTATCTTATTCACACAGTTTGGCTTACTTCACAATACATGAACATTAAAGTGTTTCCCACCATTTTGAGGCTTCTTGGTCATTCACACTTCCTTGCGATTCATGGCTGAAGTTCAACTTTTCCAATGAGTAAGTATTGTAAGGCAGAAATCGCCAGCAGGAAACTCTTTAGCTTGTTCATGATAAAACAGAAACAAAACAGAAAAGCCGTAGCAGAGAAGTGATTTCTTTGCAAAACATACTTCCCCATTAAGACCACCATATAATCCTTTTTCTCAGCTACAGACCAAGGTATTTGAAGCAAAGTGATGACTAAGCAAAAGGAGAGTATTCAGTAAGCATAAAATAAAAGCAAAGAGGAAATTTTAAAAGATCTTGTTACTTATACTGAAAGTCTTCAAGGTCATTTAACTCCGAAAAAGAGACATATTAATTTCTTAATTCTTTAGTGAAACAACTGCATTACTTCTTTACTAACTGTACACACTGCTTTCTGTTTCATGCACATTTGCTTTTTTAAAGTCTCAGTCATACAAGTGTGCCTTCTCAGATACCACTGAACTTACTGAATCAATTTCTGTTCATTACTTTGATAAATTAAGAGGGGTTTCTTTAAAGCATCAGTCACTGCAAGACCTCCTTTGTGAAGTTACTTCATTACCCTCCTTGCCTGTCCTACGAGAGCAATCATACCACCACTCTCTATTTTGCAAAAGGCTACAACAGGCAGAGTCTCTCCACACACTAATGATGCCTCCAACTGCTCTGAAGAATTATTAATTCATTTTTCTTCCTTCTTCCTCCACTGAAATCAAATAATTAACTGCCCTACAAATTCAGGGAGAGGGAAGAGATACATAGAATATCACTGGAATGGAAGCAGTTCATTCTGGGATGAAGGAGGATATCACTTACATGAAAGGATATCAGATCCTTAAAAAAAAAACCAGGAATCTATGCTCGTAGCAGAACTTCTACAGATGGGAGACAACTGATGTTTCTAGGATGCAATGACTCCTTTAAGCTTGTTTCCCTTCAGATCAAATGACAGAGGGCACTGCAGTAAGCCAATTTGCAAACAATAGCTGAAATGATAACTTGCGCAGAATTATTTGGCACAGACATCTACAATTAGATGCAGGATTTCCTTTTAAATTCCAAAGGGACTTCCACATCCCTGTCTTTCTTTACTACAGTTGAACATGAGGAACAAACAAGGTGTTCCTAACTCCGGAAAGAGGAAGAGAAGAGGGGGGAAAAAACCCCCAAGCTGCCAGTAAAGACAGAAAGAAAACTTGATCATGCCCACATGGAGTGAAAATAACTTCCAAGGATCAACTACTAAGCTAAAAATGAGGCCCCTATTCTCACATAGGAAAGAAGGCATTGTTTATTCTCATGAAATAATTTAATCATAAGACTTTTACAACACTCCTTCTGAAAAATGGAATGCCATGAAAAGAAAGTCATTGCTATTGTGTCTTATTTTGACGAAGACATATCAGAAAAATAAAACAACAAAATCAGGAAGTGAAAGGCTTAAAAAACACAGAGTTGCTTAATTTCTAGCATTAGTTTTTAACCTTGTGCTATATAAAAAAGCAAAAAGAAGAATGGTAAATGTTGTTCCCAATCTTTCTTCTCTTCCTCCACTAGGTGTCTTCTAATTCTTCCATTTTTTACGGTAAATTCAGACTATGCACAGTAAGAAAGTCTTCGCTTACAACTCATTCTCAGAATTGTATCTTAATGGACAAACAGAAATGCAAAGGGGAGACCTGAATGAAATGTAACTATTTGAGCAATAACAGAATTTGCAGTTCCACAACTACAGGAACAATTGAGGCTTCCATGCCACGTGGTATGCCTCACAGCTTCCATGCCTCTCCTTCCACAGGAGAGACAAAGTGGCTTTCACTCTTCATAATCAGTTTTCCTGAAAAACTGGCTAAATAGTGCAGGTGTATAAAGGAATGAACCCATCATACCTGTTTTCTGCTGTTCCAAAATGTGTTGCTATACTTGCTAAAGATCCACAGATGGCAGCATTGATGCAGTAATTAATCCCCACCACAGCAGAGGTCAAAAGCATTTCACCAAACTGTTTATTAGAGGCTAATCGCCATTTCCCAATGTCAGAGATCTTAGCACCAGGCAGTACAAGCACTGGGCCAGGAACTGTCTGGCAGTAAAGAGAAGACAGATCCAGGATCACTGCTACAAGACACTGTGCCCATCACTTGCTCAACAGCTGTGACAGGTTAGGCCCCATCATCTAGGACATAAACTACATCATCTAGACAGTAATGGGAGCCATGGGCCGCTGGTATAGCTCTTATGGTTACCTTTGCATGCTGTCAAATGGGAAAGAAGAAGGAATACAGAGATGTCCAGCATCCTGCCACCTTTACTGCCTTATCTTGCCTCACTGCTCCTTGTTCAAAAAAAGCTTTGCACTCCCTCTCATTTCTGCTGTTTGGGTAAGTGATATGAATCTGGTAGCCCCAATCATCACACAACACAGGGCTCAGCTACAAGCAAATGAAAGCGATGTCCCAGATGTTCCAGGACGAAAATAAAAAAGCATTGACAGGCAGTATGATTTGTAGGCCAAGGATGAAAGTGGCAGAGAACACAAAATACAACAAGTCCCCATTCAGTTTCGCTGTTCCATCCTATCTTAAAGCCACCTCTACCAACACAATGTCTACATAATTAAAACAGCTGCTTAAATTATTGAACTTCAAATTTATGCCCTGACAATCTCCTAGGCCTCTTGTCGTGATAAAGCTTAGGATTTTCAGTTCCTTCCCTTTAAAGTGCATGTGTGTGTGCGTGTAGAATAGATACAATTTTTGCAGCTGAAGAGTTGATCGAGTCCTCAGACTGGACCCGGCTCCATACCTGAAAAGACAGTGACTCTGAAACCACCTACTTGCAGCCAGCTCTGCTGTCCACCTGAGCCAGCTCAGAGCACCAGCTGGCCTTGTCCTGGTGCTCTGGTGCACTGAGCATACTCAGGCTCAGCTGCTCTTTCATTTCCCTCCAAGGACAGTGCTGAGCCTACACACCAAGCAAACCCGCCTGGCAGAGTTCCTAACCAACCAGATTCACCGCTGTGCAGCAGGAAACCGGGCTGCTTTGTCCTGGTCTGCATTATGCCAGCCCCTTTATCATCCTGATGCTCCCTCTCGTGTCACCTCAACTCCACCACAGCACACCAAGCTTCACAACCCCAACACACTGCTGCTTGCTCATCTGTGCCAGGGACAGGTGGCACAGGCGGAACAGCATTTGAAGACTGTCACTTCAGCAAAGCAAGCTACCTGCCAGGGCTGGGCAACACGCAGTTAGGCACCCCAGAATTTGAAGTGTTTATTCTAATTTACACAGCCCACTCTCACTTCAGGTACTTTTGATTAAACACTTCCCTAGCCTGCTAAAGCCTATGTAGCAATTTTTAATTGTTTAATTTCTGATAACATATACTCAAGCTAGTAACTGAGAGAGCTTGTCCAAACTCATGAACTCTGGAGGAGTCAAAACAACTCTCCCTACTACTGTTCTTGACTTCATCAAGGGAATCTGAGTACATTCAGCTCCAAATAAAGACATTTCTTTTGAAACTTTAACTCTATTCCTCTGAGGCCTATCAAGTTTAAGAACAATACTCTATGCACCTGAGACCTTTAAGAGCAGTTTAACGATAAGAACATCACATACCACATACTTAGTAAGGAAAGAGTATTGAAAAAGCTCTCCTAGACATTTCCAAAACAGAACAACTAACTCGTTTCATAGTTCCTGACAATGCAGATTTATAAAAATAAAAGAAAAAACTTGAGTATTCATGCAGGTTTTAAAAAACTACGAAACATCTGTCATGAGAAATATGTACTTTTTGAATTAAAAAAGCTGCTTCCCAACAAAACAGACCCAACGGTTTAAGAAATCTGCCAAAGGCAATGTGGGTGCATCAACAAGCATGGAGCTGTGTTTTTGCCATAAGCTAATATTAGACTATGGACATGCTGAGATTGCTGGTGTATAAAAGACCACTGTATCTAGTCCACTACCCCACTGTCATAGACATCTCAGAGATGCAACTTTCATTTTAATTAATTCTTGAAGTATTGTTTCTTTCAAAGGCTGACAGATGAACTACAGGCCAGATGCACTGTATATTTTTAGGCTATTTTGTGACACAGGGTGTGTCCTGGCTGTACAAGAGAAGGTGCAGGGGGGTGGGGAGAAGGCAAGAGGGGTGGAAAAAAACCCCAAATGAACCTCAGAGAAGCATGGAATGTTGAATGTTTTTAAAAAGGGAAAAAACAGGAGCTCCTTCCTCAAACCACACCAAGTTCTAGCAAAACAAGGAAGAGAAAGCAAAATTTGATAGTAAATAAGACATGTCAGGCTCAGCTATCTAGGCTGCAGTTCTCTTAAGCTCCTCCAGTTCCCATTCCTTCAGCTCTGCTGCACACTGCATTTATACCCCTTCAGACAGAAGACTGGGAAAGGAGGGACAGCTATGCCATGATGCAGCCTCTGAGTAACACACACATGGAAAAACTAGAAACAACCGCATTAACTTTATGCATTCAGTGCCATGACAACTTTTAACCAGGAGTTTGTTGTTAAACATTCACTATGGTGAACACAAGATGGGAATAAAAAATTAAGCCAGTTTTCAGTAGCCCAAAACTGCATGTGAACTCACCCACAACAGCAAGCCAGTAAGTTAACAAAGTGACGTGGGAAAGTTGCTTCCTGCACCACTGGTGCAGTGAACCATGCAAGAAGCTTCAGTGCTTTCTTTTCAATAGATCCAAAAGGTGGAAAGTTGGAAAGCAGAAGAAGAACGTGAGCTCTAGCCTGCTCCCTACCAAACTGAGGCAGAGGGTAATCCTTCTGTCCTTCTGTATGCAGAACTTCTCTGTATCAGCTGGACAAAGCTCACATTACACAGTAAGTGAATAGGCAAAACATACTCTTCTGTACCATGACTAAACTGCTGAAAGACCCAGCAGTACATTAATTCTGCAAAAGCAACAGCATGAAGGCAGTCTCTTCAGTGCTGCACTTTGAGGCTGCTGCAAGTGATCAAACTCATTTCTTCTGAGGCTTACTGTCAGTTAGTGAAGGCACCTTAATAGACGACATGCACCCTGCCTTATCCTCAGACAGGAAGTACATTGGGCTTAGCTTTAACTACTTAAAACCAGCTTTAGCACAACATAATGCAACTACAAGTACCTTTTTAACTGCTCGAACTTTAGAGTAGCAGAAGACAACCCCGGATGGAACTAGGCATTTAATTCAGTAGAAGATGGAGCAGAGGAAGTACTCACCCATCTGAGGGGAACCAATGCAAGGCACTCATTTCTAGCTGATAAAACAGCACAGGAAACAAAAATACAGACATGTGCTTCCTACAGCAGAAACCAAGGCAACAGGGGAATGTGGCACAGCAGAGCAGCCCACTGCCTCCTGCAAACCACAAGCAGTGCAACTTTTGACTTGGGTGTTCACCTCCAAATGCTTATCACCCTGCAGCTCCAGCCAGCCTGAGCACCTAGACAAGGAGTAAGCAATTGCTGGTACGGCAAACACCTCTTTTCAGCCTATTGCTGCCAGACAGGGCTATGCCTCCATGCCTGGGGGAAAGGCCTGCCAGCCTAAAAGCAGCAGAGAGGTTTGGCTGCCTCTTCTCCACCAGCAAGGCTGTGAAAAGCCTGAGTGAAAGCAGAACAGAGACTGACATGCCTATGCTGCAGCAAACCAGATGGGTGGCTAACCTGCCAGCAAACTCAACTGGGCTGCTGTTATCCACCTGTGTAAACTGTGGGACTTGACTGCAGCTGCCCTCACAAGGCATGACCCCCCCTGCAGGGTCAGAACATCAGCCACTCACCAGACAAAACGAGATACAGCTATAAAAGGTCACACTTCCCACCCTCCCCAAAGAACAAACCAAGCTAAGAGACAACTCACAGCATACGGCTTCTCTGATCACAAACAACTCAATATCTGCCTGCTTTCCATTTAAACCCAGAATCACTTTTGTACTTCCTCTTTAGCTAAGAGAGGCACTGACTGTCCACTTGCCTGCTTTGATATGTTCACAGTGCACTTCAGCTCGGAAGGTGCCTCCACAATTCTGTATTTTGTCCCAAAATAAAGTACTCTTGCCTAGGAGCGTTCAAAAGTCCAGTTCTTCTATTCCAGAAGATGAACATTTGACACTGAATTTCACTGAGCTTTCATTGAACAGTTGAAAACAGTGCTTTGATCTGCTGTAGCATGCTCTGGAGTTGCTTCACTAATGATAAAGCCACTGAAGAGTTTTCAACACTGGTTAGTCCTTTTAAGATACTCCTTAATCCTAAAATATTAAGCACTTTTAAATAGATTTATATTTCTGTAGGGTGGTCTGGGCAGGATTTGCAGCTCTTTGCATTTAAGAGGTGTTTGGAATGATCACAAAAAAACAAGTTTCATATTAGTTCACCTAAACAGGAAAAAACAAAATATTTAAAGGTAATCTACATGCCAAAAATCACATCCAGGTCCCTCCCTGTGATTACTTTAACCATCACACTGACTTACGCAGACACCTACATGCTAATACATTTAGCCGAGATAAATTACATGACTCCAGCAGAGAGAGGCTCTTTTCCACAGAAGTCATCTTGAGCACTAAATGATGATCACCTACCTACATTAGTTTTACGGTCAGTAAAGAAAGGTGTTCCTGCAAACAAACCTTATTCTGGCTATTTCTGAATTGCAGGACTGTTGCTTCTGGCACCAAGGGCACATCCCTGATGACAAGGGGCAAATTCTTGATGACATGCCAGGTGGAGACTGAAATGTTACCGCTCCCCTGCTCCACACAGAGCTCTCTGCTCCCACGCCCCAAAGACTGCCAGATAGAGACCTGAAGCAGCAAGCACTCTACAGAGAATATGGGATGAGCTCCTTCTCTGAATGACTTTTCTAAAAGGTGACCTTTTATCAAGCTGACAAAAGAGGAAACATAGAAGTTAGTCTTCTTTTCCTATAATCCTTTGTGAATACTCCCATCCCACTAAGATGTCTGTTGCAGTGACACAGGTGAGAGATTTTACTCCATTTTTATACAGGCTAAAACCTCTCTTCACACAGCATTTTTTGGCAAAGCTCTTCAATAAGCACGTTATTTTTTTAGACAGCAAATAATACATTGAAATATTGCTCCAGTGTTAATAAAATGTTGTAAGTACAGGCACAAACAAAGTTGTGTATTCAAGTGAATCAAACTTCTCATTTCAAATGCACTGAATTTCTGTCACTTTCAGACTGACTACTATCCAAGGCAATATAAATAAAAAGGGGATTTCCACAAAAAATCCACCAGACTACGCTCTACTGAAAATACATTTAAGTTGTGCTTATTAGAAACTTATGCATAACCAAGATGTGTATTCCTGCAGATACCTTTTTATGGAACCCATAACCTAAAATATGTTTTCATTATACTGCAAACATTTAAAAGTGTGTGTTGAAAAGATATACAGTACAACAGCCCAGCCTGACCACGCTGGAAATATTATAAAAGTTTGACTGTTGAAAGGTAATAGAAATACCAGTTCACAGACACTGCACCTACGTGAAACAGTAACTTTTAAGTATGACCAATAAAAGAGCACAGAACTAGCGAGATTACATCATTGTTTCCTGCCTGTGAAGAGGAGCTATTTTAGCTAAGTGAAGCTGAGCAAAGAAGAGGAAGTCTAAACCTTCTACAGATTTGGGGCCATGAAAGAAGCATCTCTGAAGAAACTCCGTAGTGCACAAAAGGTGAGTAACAATCCCTTATGCTGTACTAACAAAGTAACTTGGATGTTTATACATGCTACTAAGAGACTTCTTTGTTCAGAGGCTGAACATGGGAATTAATTCTAGAACTAATGAAAAGATATTTAAAATTCTTTAATGCACTTTCAAAATATCAGTGGCATTCTATACATAACATTTAAAGAAAAATTACTGCATTTGTAAAATACATAAATACTGTGGTTTAGGATTTTAACAAAATTTTTTAAAATAAGCAATAAATGAAAACATTGGTAAGTACATTTAACACTAAAAGAAAAATGTTTGTTTTCATGAAACTAAAACTAAAACAGAAGATCATGTTGCTTGGTCTCTCTCTGCTTCACTGAAAGCCATGTCCTCGTCGGGGAAATGCAAGGAAATA
Organism: Oreocharis arfaki; assembly: GCA_013398015.1. Lineage (NCBI taxonomy): Eukaryota > Metazoa > Chordata > Aves > Passeriformes > Paramythiidae > Oreocharis > Oreocharis arfaki. Next base: position 50,819 of record VZRR01004515.1, on the reverse strand, counting down.
TACAGGACAGACAAAATAAAAAGGGGGATTGGGAACAGAGATACACACATGGTCCTTTAAATGGAACCACTGTTACCTAACTTGCATTAAGAACCTGGAGGGAAAGATTTAATTGTGATTTTGCTGTGAAACTCTTGCTCTCGTACATGGTACCTAGGTGGCCTTCCCAATTCACATTAGACATTCAGAATGTCAGTTATCATTACAAAATTAAAAGATTGATAAAATATAGAGACAAACAACAGAGGAATCATTCAGAATTAACATAGACAAGCCTTCCAGAAACCAGCGACTCCAGGGGCTCTTCAGCAAGTGCTTTAATCAATACCAGTAAGTAAATGTTCTCATTATGAAAAACGGCAACTAGGGCAAAACCATCCACCCAGAGGCACCCAAAGATCTGCTTGGGCTGACCTGGGAGATTTCAACCTGAACTCCATGCAGACAAGTACCGATGAAAAAGCAAAAGATCTCCAGTTGTGAATAAATGCAGACAGGTAACTCATGCTTTTAAAAAATCTCACTATTTCTTGCCTACATAAATATTATATTTTAGGTTTTTTAAAATTAACTGGCATGCATTTAAACTCACAAAGTTGGGCAACAACCCACTGTTGTTTTGACACAAACAAGTGTCTCCAACAACCAATCAGAAAAAAAAAAGCAAACAAAGCCTTTTTGTTACAGCAGGTCCATTCTTTGATATATCTCAAAACTGTCACAAACTTGAAATAACCAGCAAATAAGGCATGGAACCCCTGGTTTTCCTGAAAGAAGATCATACCAGATTCAGCTTCCTCTCTTCCCATCAACATCAGCCTACAGTTATTTCAAAAACATGACCTGACCAGAAAAAATTACAGTCACTGCAAGTCCATAGGAGAGAAGAGCAAAACCAAAACTAAAATCCATGATGTTTCTCAACATTCAAGTGAATTCTTCTACCTATCTTATACATTACTACTCAATTCACCTGCTAAATCACTCAGGATATTGAGCTTGGTAGCCCTGCACTATGTCATACACAATCACAAGCAAGAGAGAAAAAAAAAAAAACAGAACAAAAGAGAAAAAAACCCACATACAATGTGCAAGGGCAGTGGGGAGGTGTGTATTATGCAACATTTGGACAATTTTGTGCAACAGTAGTGAAAGTGGAACAGTGTGCCAGATAGTATTTTAACTATGCTGCTAGCATGTGCGCAAAACTTTTAAGCACATGCCATCTAACTTTCCATAAGGTTTGCTAGCACTCTTTAATACTTTTGTTCTTCTTACTTTTAGAGTTCTTCACGCAATGAGGAATTTGACAGGCATTCATACAGATGCCCTCCAAACCTCTTTTCTGCATTACATGCATAGCTTTTTCCCATACAAAACATAAATTCTATTCTATGTTCTAATGTCCTCATCTTAGCAGAAAACACACTTTTGTTTTGTACAGCTGAAAAAAATGACCTTAAAGTTAAGGGTTAGATATTTCTATGCATAACTTTTTTATATATCTGTAAACTGGGGAATTGTAAGAAAATTAGAAGCGCAAATTTCATATTTCAAAGCAGAAACTAACCTACATAAAGATTTAACAGGGCACATTTAAGTTAGTTACTCTATGGGCTCTCTTCTCAAAAGCAGCTGGTATTTGCCAGAGTCAAACTATGATGCCAGATTAATAAAAACTGGTTCATACCCCTATGCATTCCTATAGCACTGAGAAACTATTTGGTAACATTACAGAGAAAGCATTAACCAGATGGGCAGTAACAATAAGCCTTTTTTTAATGCATTCTTCACTTCTGGAGATAAAACTCACAGGGACTATTCACCCTTCTGCTCTTGAGAACAGTTACGGTGCCTAACCGATACTGCAGAAGTTCCCTGGCTGTCACACGTGGGAAGATCAGACAAACAACTAACTTGTTCCTCCTCCTCCTCCTCTCCACAAAGCTGCCACAGGACTGGGTAAAAGGCCAGACAAGAGGAACCCGCCCACAAAAAGTCAAGAAACTGTGACCACAGCCAGAGCCAGGAAAGTGCTGGGGGAGAGTGTTAAACAAAGCACTCATGCAAACACCAGGTAAGATCTGCCATCCTAACAGGCTCCAGGGATCCCTTCCTTCAGCTTTCACCATCTCAGCCTGCACAGTGATGTTTCAGATGTTCAACTCCTACGACCAAGAAGCTGGAAGAAGGAACACAACTGTGCTCTGGGGCAGCTCGCTATCAGCCAGGAACTTCTCCCCCAGACAAATACTAGTCCCATATGGCCTGGATGGAGACTGTGCTGCTTCCCATCTTTTCGCTTTTTTAAACAGGAGGTCTATTAATCTATTTGTCTCATTCACATGTTGGGCGGGTGGTTCTGATGCCCGGGGATTAAAGACCGTATTAGAAGCTATGTAGCTACTAAAACAGTTTTTAGTGTCTTTTATGAGCAAGCACCTTTTCTTTTGGGAGTTAAGCAGCTCCTACACAGATAAAAGGCAAAGCCAATACTCTTTGCATATCCAAATGTCACTCCATGCCATGCTCACTTGTTTCTATTCATAACTAATTTTAGTCAAGAATTTTTCAACAGGCACTTGAAGAAATATTTTCTTTAGAAAGTAGCTCTCACAGCTCAAATAGAACTGTTTCAATCTAGTATCAGCTACTGACACACAACTGAAATGTCAATCTTGACCTTTTGATTCCTTATATAAACAGGCCCCTTAAGTAATTAAAATATTTTATTAAAACATGCTTATAAATACTATTTTCACAGGTCTGACAATACATATATTTCCCTCATAGGATGATAATGTATTTGCAGTCAGAAAAAGCAACAAAACTAGCACATTTCAGAGCTAAACAATACAGTGCCATCACTAAACACCATCGTAAACAATCTTCCTGTTTGTTTTTAAAAAGATAGATTTTATTTGCCTGAGAATAACTTCCCTTATTTTATCTAATTTTAGGGTATTTATGGAGCGCAACAGCTATTCCTAAGGTCAATTAAACTATGATGCCTGAAAATCCCCACCCAGAAGAATACAGGATTGCATCACTGGTCTTCTACAGTTTTGTGTTCACAGTGGGATTGTTGGTGAATGCCACTGCACTATGGGTGTTCAGCTGCACTACCAAGAAGAGAACAACTATAACCGTATATATGATGAATGTCGCATTACTTGACTTATTTTTTATATTTTCCTTGCCTTTTCGGATAATCTACCATGGGACAGAAACTTGGTCTTTTGGAGATACATTCTGTCGGATCATCGGTGCTTTCACTGTGTTTTATCCAGCCATTGCTCTGTGGCTGCTTGCTTTTATCAGCGTAGACAGATTTATGGCTATCGTCCAGCCCAAACACGTCAAAGAACTAAAAAATACAAAAAAAGCTGTGCTGGCTTGCACTGGAATCTGGATAATGACCCTCTCAACAACGTCCCCATTGCTGTTTTTACGATCTGATCCAGACCAAACCTCAAATTTTACCACTTGCATGAAAATGCTTGATATCATCCATTTAAAGGAAGTAAATACATTGAACTTTTGTCGCTTGATTTTTTTCTTTTTGATCCCCTTGTTTATCATGATGGGGTGTTACCTAGTCATTATTTACAATTTTATTCACGGCAAGACTTCCAAACTGAAACCTAAGGCCAAGGAGAGATCCATAAGAATTATAGTTACTCTGATTGCTCAGGTACTCATCTGCTTTGTACCCTTCCACATCTGCTTTGCCTTCCTGATGTTGCAAGATGATAACACAGCTTACAATCCCTGGGCAGCCTTTACCACCTTTCTCATGAATCTCAGTACATGCTTGGACGTTATACTGTACTACATCGTTTCCAAACAATTCCAGGCAAGAGTCATCAGTGTAATCCTTTATCGCAACTACCTTCGAAGCGTGCGCAGGAAAAGTTTTCGAACTGGAAGTGTAAGATCACTCAATAATATGAACAGTGAAATGATATAAAAAGAGAAAAAAATGTCAGGGGACTTTTACAACGTAAACAAGTGATTCCTTTTCCAAATTCTAGCACTTGGCTACACAGAAGAATGTTCTATAACCAAAAGTAACAGATGTATTTGTTGCACTGTAAATATTACAGAAGCAGAATAATAATTGCACCTCTTTTTATGTGCTCAACATCTTTAATTGTTTCATCTGAAATGAACTAAAACCTAGTGTCAGTGTTAAATTTTCCAATGCTTTTATCACCTCAAAAGACTGTGAATATTGTCAGATGTGAAAGTGACGATTAATACAATAAAGTAGACAACATTGAAGAATTATGATGCAATGTATATATTAGTTTTTTATATTTGCATAATCAAATGCTCCTGAAACTACTGTATATCCCATACTTCTAAAATTAACTTCGTTCTCTCAAGATCAATGTCATCATGACTTAATGAGAAGGCATACATAGGTAAAATTTATATTGCACTTAATTAAAAACTTCTTTGATGCAGATTTCTTTGTAACTGACTACATTCCGCAGTCATAAAAATACCATCAAAGGGTACAATGGTCAAACTTTTCATTACCTCCCTGTAGGTATGATGTGCACATTTATTACACCTTACTTTTGCACAAAGTATCTTTTTAAACATATGAAAATATTAATTTCTCCAGACACATTAGCAGCCAATGTCCTAGCAACAAATGCAAGGTAACAAACATGATGAGTAACTGAAGCAGCTACTCAAGCTTTCAGCTCCTTTTGAATACTCACACACTAGAAAAAAATGTATCTTTATAGTATGAAACACATGCTTTTTGTCCCTTATAAATCAGTCTTTAGATACTTTCAACAGACACTCTCCAAAAGCAGAAATAAAAAACTGTCTAATATGGTGTTTAATATTGGAAATCTTATTCCAAGAGCTTTCATTATTACCCCAGATCATGCAACACATGGAAACTCAAGTCTCTACGATCCCACCTGCCAGAAGCTTAACCACAAAGGGTTGCAAGCTCTATGGTTCTACTGCAGCATGCACATCTTTTATTAAGTGCAGAAATCTCAAACATAACTTATGCAAAACTGAACCACTGAACACCTTTAAAGCTGTAAGAACTGCAGCTGCAAGCACAAAATGGACTAACAAGCTCTAGCACTCAGTTTCTGAAAAACATACAAAATACCAGTATGAAATGCACATGCATTTTAAAAGTGAACATAAAGCACATGACTTAGAGTTCTGTTGTGTTTCTGATCTAGGACAGAAATCAGCACACCCAGATTCTAGTTTTCACAAATTGAACGGATCCAAACAATTCAGACTGAACAAATACAGCAATAATTTGTACACTGCAGGGCATATTGCAATCATGTTAACAGAGGAAATGGGACTAAGAGATTGGAAACTAATCATTATACGGATAAATCCTAAATTAAACACAACTCATAGCTAAGAAATAAATGTTTGAAATTATAATAGCTGTGCCAAGAACCTTTACACTTCAGTTCAAAAGAGGATTAAATTTAATTTGAAGTGTTACATGAAGAAAGTTTTTTTTAAATAAAATTTTCAGAAAACAATCCCTTGAAACTATATCTAAAATAACCAATTCATTAGAAGCTACTTACAAACCAGAAGGCAAGCTGTTGATGGTGATGCCAAATATATACTGAGTGATTTCTACAAGGAGAAGATCAAACAAAGCTGAGAGCATCCAAGCGCCCAGTAAAAAAGACTGGAAAGAAAAAGGTTAATTTGAATCAATTCCAACAGTTTAAAAATAAGGTTTGAATATACCTCTAAATATAAGAAAAAATAAGAAAACCTCTACACTAGTTCAACTAAGACTAATTGAATCTTTAACACAATGTAATTCCAGGTCTACTTGTCTAGATAGTGAAGAAGGAAGTGTGAGATTGTTTCCAAAATTAAATTCTATGGGTCTGATAGCTTACAACTGATATAGCTGCAAACAGTAATTAGAATAATCCACTGGCCACAAGATATTATCAATATAAATTTAAATTTATGAAAAACAAATTATCTTTAAAACCCTTTAACAGATATATCTATACAACATTCTAGAAATAAAACTGCAGTATTCATCTCAGAGTACTCATTTGAAGACTAAACTGTATAGAAAAGTTTCTATTAAAAAAACCCTCAAAACTGGAACTTACCGAAAATTTTCTGCTGCCATATCTTCTTTCAAATATTCTAAAGTTGTAAATGAGCAGACTGCTGCAGAATGTGTCTTTCAAATCAAGACAGATTGTTCTTCCACATACAAGTCTCCAAATCTGGAAGGTTAATGATCATCATGTTAAGCCTCTCTTCCTTCAAGGAAACTCTTTACAGAATTTGTGCTCAGAGGGAATGCAATACTGGAGCCAGATAACAGAAATGCAGCACAGTTAAGGAGGGAAATACAGAGAGTAGAACGTTACCGAGAGTCCAAGAAGCCTCTTTAAAACTAAAATATTTTCAAGGCAGATGTCTAACTATTAAAATAAATAAACAGTTGAAATCACCTCAAATACACTTTCATGTTCCTTTAGATTTACAAATAAAAACGTAAATCACAACCCTATTGAAATTAGAATGATAAAAAATATTTTTTGAAGCAACCACTAGATACAAACTAGTACAGGGTCACTGTTCTAAGAAGGTCTAATCTGATCAGCTTGCTCTGGGCCATCTCGAGTCTTGAACACCTCTAAGGATGGAAACTGTTCCTCTGTTCCATCAGTCTTACAGTAAAAACCTCTTTCTTTAAATGGAATTTCTAGTATTTCAATTAACGCCCATTGCCTCTTGTCCTTTTACTGGGCCTGGCTCCATCTTTTTTGCTCCCTCACATTACGTATTTACACACACTGGTAAGATCTACCCTCAATCTCTTCTCCAGGCTAAACAATCACAGCTCTCTCAGCCTCTCCTCATACACCAAATGCTCCAGCCACTGACCAGCCTGGTGGCCCTCCACTGAACTCTCTGCAACATGTCAAGGTCAATTTTGTACTCAAGAGCCCAGCACAAGGGACAGATGTGGTCTCACTGAGATGGAGTAGAGATGATCACCATCCTGGCCTCCTTGTGAGGCTCTTCCTAATGCAGCCCAGGATGCTGCTGGGCATCTTAGTCACAATGCTGCACTGCTGGTTCATGTTCAACCTAAGCCTCCACCAGGACCCTCAGGGCCTTTTCTGTAAAGTGATTTCCAGCTGCTCAGCCCATAGCTTGTACTGGCGCACGGTGTTACTCCTCTCTGATGCAGGAGTTTGCATTTGCCTTTGCTGAACTAAGGTTCCTATCGACCCTTTTCTCCCCCACTAAATGGCTGCAGAACTAACAGGTGCAACAACTACAAATCCAAGTTTTACATCACATACAGGCTTGCTGAGAGAATGCCAGGTCCTGCTGTCCAAGTTACGAATGAAGACACTAAACAGTACTGGCCCCAATCCACTTCACTCACCATTCTCACTATCCCATGTCAACATGCTCAATTTTAAATCCTAGCCTGAGTACCACCCCTCCTGAAGTCGAGGCTGGCAGGGCTATGACCTTGCAGCTGAATATTTCCTGACACCCACTAACTGAACAGCCCTCACACAGACTATGAAACGCTTCTAGCCTTACTGCTCTTTGCTTTAGCCAGCTTAAAAAATACAATGGATATGATATAATGAAGACCTTTTACACACAGCATCTTCACTGCTCTTGAGGGTCCTTTGTATGGAGACAAAGACCTTTTAGTTTTGGACAGCACATATTTTGCCTTCCAAATCAAATGTACTCTTCTTCAACTGTTCACTTTAATTCCTGTGCTCTCTACCAGCTTTAAGAAGTGTTAAAATCCAACATCCAAAATGCCTGCTCAGCCCCTGAAAAAATTCCTTCCATTAAACACATCCCTGCAGGTGAATTTACGCTAAACAAATTTTCTTATAAGAGTTCTCATTTGAATATTAGCACCAGATGGGAGTTAAACAATCTGCTCTCCCTGATTCCTGAGGTACTCAGTGATATAGTATATAACTTACTCCAAAGGCTACGGCAACTAGTGAAACACTCTCATGAAATAAAAAATCCAAACTCACAAATTCCCCAAAGCACCACAATAAGCGTGGTACGTTTTTACAGATACTTGCAAGTGTTTATGGTTAAGATACATCAGAGATGATTTCTTTGAATAAAACACAGCTACCAATGTTTTTCAGCAGATCACATATATGGAAAGAGAGGATTTTTCCAAAGACAAATTGCAAAATAAACAAAAAAATCCCAAACCCACACAACTTCCCTTTAGAACTTGAATAGTTTCTCATATTTTTTCATCCCCCTCCCCAAACACTTGGCTGTAACATTTTTAAAATGCAGACATGATTTAAGTATTTTCACTGCACAGCATGAGCAAGACACTTGGAAAATATGAGTAGTGCTCTTGCAGAGTTGTAATTTATTATTACAATAAAGCTCTTGTTCTTGACAAGAAAGATTACAGGGAGTGCAATACCACAGAGTATCACTAGCTAGGTCTAATAACCTTTTAAAGCTTATAGGCTGCAACTGACATCCTCAAATACATTAATTTGACTACATACCTTTTGTTCGATGCAATTGCAAAATCTGTGGCATGTGATAAATACAGAGGCATTTGCTGACCCTTCTCTCTTGAGCAGTAGTTTGCCACTTCCAAAAATTAAAAACATCTCAAAACAAATACCCATAGAACTTATCTAATCACTTTTAAGTGCATTATTTCAACATTTAGAACTGATACTACAGGATCCTTAATTACACTTAAAGTAAAAACTTACAAGATACAATACCTAAAAGATGAAGTATCTGAGTTTGAAACGGAATGAGTAAGAAATTAACCAATTCAGCCAGTTACTGAAGAGCATGACAAACTCCTCTATCACCTGAAATTTTCAAATTAGAAGCAGCAGTTCTATTCAACAGGCAAAGTTTAGTTTTCCACAACTAATTACAACGGAAATTACACAATGAAAGTTAAAGCCTCCATTGTTAAAATAAATCATTTATAATCAGCATGCCGAATCAAAATAGCCCTCTTCAGCCTCAAAACTTAAGCACAATAAGACACTGACATTCATATCAAAATACTTATATTATTAAATGGATTAAATCACACTTCATTCACAGAAAGTTTCCAAATGCCAGTGCCTGAAAGAAAAAAATCTCAAAAACTGAATGATTTCCCAGACAAGACAAAGAAGTGAAAAGCTATGTTGATTGTTTCAGATCAGTTTTTCTCATGTTTTCCTAAAAGCAGCATACTGGGGTGACATAAAACAAGGTAAGAACAAGCTGGTGTACAGCAGTTCTTTACCTGTTCTCACAGAACGAAGGGAAAGAACCAGAGGACAAACAGACTGTGGAGGAAAATTGCATAGACGATCACAGTTTGCAGTCTCTTTTCACACGAAGTGAACAGACTCTTACCTGAAAATCCTCTTTCACAGCTTGTAGGTTATATGCAAAGAACTTCTGATAATGCTGGAAGAGCAGAGTCAATAGAATCGAGATGGCACTTGGGACTAGTAACAAACTCTTTGACAAAGGCGCTTTATCTTAAAGACAAAACAAACAAACAAACAAACCATTTTAGAGAAAAGTCTTTCACATTCAAAAAGTGACATATTTAAACAGGTGACTGGAAGACATAATAGCAGTGACACCATCTTGACTTTTTAGCTCAATAACTTCCCAAGTTTTCAAAAACTTGCATATAGACAGGAAGAACACACTAACCAAAGCAAATGTTTGTTGGGGTGGGTGAGCTGGCAGCGGTAGAAGCCGAGATGCCAGAAAACCCTGGTCCAGGAGATCCCCTGCGCTGGTGGGTCAAGTCAGAGAACAAATAAGCTCCCCCTGCTCAGGTTACAGGGAAAGACTTCTTCTCCCATCAGGCAGTACCTGTCTGGTACCTGGTCCCCCACTCCGCCCCTTCCCTCTCCCCATTGGTTGTTGTATCCCTCTGCCTTCTCCCTGCCCCTTGCCCCCAGGTAATTGGTTACTGGTGCTTTGCCAGCCCCCTTTCTGTTACCCCTTATAAGCTGGTACACGAGGCCTGCTCGCCCTCTTCGCCTCTGACCCCTTCGGAATAAACCTTTCAGAACCCATGCACAGAGCCCTCCACGCTCCTTGCTCCTGGTAACACCTGAGCTATCCTGGCCTGGGTGCGGGGCTGTGTCTCGGTGCCATCCATCGGCACGGGGGCTGGAAGTCGGCCTGCGAGGTGCCGAGCTGCACCCCCAGGGCATCCCTTGCAGGGGATGCTTTCGGGTTAAAGCGGCGATTCCAGTCACCCCTCAGCACCCCGCATCAAATGTTTAGAGATATTAATGACAGTTAAACATTAACCAGACATTTTGTTTCCAACATCGTTCCATGAAATTGTTTGGCTACAATTAAACCTAAGTTCTCTGCACCTATAGAGGTCATGTCCTCCTATGCTGCCCCTCAAAGGCTCAATCACATTTAAGGAAATAAAATAATCACTCTTTTTTCTAGCAAAATATACATGCACATCTAGTTAAAACAAATATTTGAATCCTTTGCATTAGGGATTAAGATTAAGTTTTTCTTAGAGGCTATGAAGCAGGAACCACCTGAATAAATGTCCTAAATAAATTGACTTTCTCTCCACTGCACTTAGATCCACCATTCAAGGAAACATCAAAGTCAATTTACATGATATTCATCTTCCTTTCATTCAATCATTACAATTATTCATAAAGAAATTACCAGAATCAGGATGTTTGTGAAATCAGAACTTCTTTCCCTCTAGGGGCATGACTTTCAGAAAGGACACTCGGAAGAAAGCAAGCAAAAAACAGAGAAATCTGCAATACACATCTCACATTTACTAAAAACTGCCAAGTAGACTATCCAGCAGGAGTATACCCAGCAATTTACCCTAACTTGTCGGTGCAGTTGATGCAATAAAACACAAATTCTTGCCCAACAAATCAAACCAATACAGATATTCTGAAATATTATTTATTCTATGACTTCTCTTCTTTTCACACAGGCAGCCTGAATCACGTTTACTTCCTTTCCAAGCACCTCAGCTATGGCACAGAATCCATTCATTTTCAGACAACTGTTTTTGCACGGTATTACAAAATCCGTAGCTCTGTTGTCATTCTTCTTAATATAATATAAGGAGCAGTGAGATTACTTTAAAAGTACTAACGGGGAGTAAAGAGCAGGAGCACAGGAGGAAGAAAACTGCACGAAACAGCATAATACAATAAACATTTACTACCTGTCCAGTTTAAAATTACTACCATGAATGATTTTTTCAACATCTGCTGCACACCAGAACAGTGAACTTCTAGAAAAAGCAGATGGTAGTAGGCACCAAAGACAAGATTTTAATTATGGCACAATCCCACTGCCATCGAAAATATGGTTCTTGCTACATAGTTTAGGCATGATCCTCATCCAAGTATTAACTGATGACATCAAGAAACACTTTGATGGGCACTGTTAGCTGTTCACCACCTTGAAGTCTGCAGTCTTCTGATGTTCACCATGTGAACAAAACATCTCTGTGTGGATTATAATGAAAACTTGTACTTAAAACTCTTAATTCAGTCCACACCATACCTTTTGAGTTTATTATTTAAACATGCAGTTTCCATTTAAGCAAGTATGGCCTTAAAGAACTCTCCTTTTGGAGAAATTAGGCAGTGACTTGGATTGACACAGGTTGATGTTACTCTGCTGAATATAAGCTCTACTTTAATGATTGTATGAGACGCACCAAAGCCTGGCTGATTCTTTTTTTTAATGCAAGGAAACTGTCCACTTTTCAATGTAATATCTTTCTTTGGGGTTTTTTTTGCTCTCCAAAAATAAATTCTATATTCTTTAGACATCAATTTTTTAAATTATTCATTCTTCTGATTCAGCTGGGCTTTTCAAAACCATCTGAGGCCATCAGAGTACTGTAGAACACTGGGGGGGGGAAAGAAGCTGGAGCTTCCTGAAAGCTACTATGCAGACAATGCACACACACGTTCATTTGAAACCTCAAGCAATACTCCCTCAGTTACCTTAGTTAAATTAACATTTCTTAATGTGAAAAGGTCAATTCTATAATCAGGATACAGATTTTTGATACTTGAAAGTACAGCCTAATTCAGCAGAATTGTAACAGTCACAACAGTAAACATTTCTGAAACAAAGTTTGATAAAATTGTTATTTTACTATCAAATGCATTTACTTAATTTCATGGAATTTTTAGAAATTTTCAGAAGAACTCATTAATCCTATAATACATTTTACATAAGGATCACATTACCACAAAAAAAATGACAACAAGGTATCTACATATCCCACTGTGACTATGTTTTTCTATACAGATTTAATATGTAGATTTTACTGCATTGTTTATCATTAGATCATTTTTACATTACAGGTAATATACACTTGAAATACTTTATCTTATCAAGTAAATCCCTAATCTGAATGCATTCAAAAATAACCAACCAACAGAACCTTATCTGTTTTCTCCAGAAGTGTGAACACACATTTTTATTAAGAGCCTCCTTTCAGCTTTCAGCTTAGACACTTTAAACCTTGATACAGAGGAAAAGTACTTATTATTAGACATGTCATCAAGTGAAAAACCACAGAAGCAACTAACCCGTGAATCTGACAGTCACCCACAGAGAACAACACGTGAGTAATGGAACTTCTACTCTCCAGCTTCTCATAATATCATCATGGTTGAGAAGTTTATTCTTGTCTGCTGAACTTGAAAAATGTAATAATGCATCCTCTGAAAATCTTTTTCCAAGTATTTCACTGCACAGTGTAGCAGTTTGCTTTATCTCTCAACAGCACATAGATCCTTCTCAAGGACTGCTGAGAGGTTCCAGGGAAGGAGCAACCTTCCCACTGTTGTGGAATGTCTCAACCACGTCGGACCAAAAACGACTAACAATCCCAGATTTTGCACAATTGGACATCCTGACATCCAAGTCAAACTCCTTACTTACAATGCAAAGGTAAAATTCAGAATGCAAAATTCTAATTCAATGAATGTGGAACCATGTGTGAGATGGGAATACGTACCACCAACCTAGCAGGGCACCAGTCTGCTGGCAGCACCAATGCAAATGTGCACGAGAAGGAGAAAACACAGTGTCTTTATATCACATGCAGAAAGAAGAATGAAAGGTTAAACATTCATTTTCACCCTGAAAGTTAAAATTTATCAAATACTGTCTTCAAAGGTCTTGGAATAAATTTACAATCCCAAAGTACTCCTTAAGAGGTATTTCTTTCAAACAACAGGCAGTAATAGTACTGGTGCTGCAACACACCTACTGAGCATCCACCTAAGTACACAGAGAAATTTTGTTAATAACCAGCAGAATATGCCCATGCTATGATGAAGAGCAAGAAATTAGCTTCCACTACAGATCTTTGCTTCTTCCTGGTGCAATGGAGAAGTTTCCCCCAAAAACTGCCCTCATAATCTCATGGGCAAGTGTCCCAACCTTCATGTTACCAGCCGTGCAATGTGAAGCTGATCCTAAAATGTGACATAAATGAGAAAACCACTTCTAAGTCTCAACATTCCACCCCTGCACTTATTACAAAGTCCACAGATCATCTTCTTCCAGAACTTAATATTCTTCTGGCCGCCAGTACCACTTTTAAAGCACAGAAAGTGAAGGATACAAGCGTCCATCTGCCACAAACAGAGGGGCAGGCTTATGGCACAACTGTTTGAATTGCAGCTTCAGAAGCCACTGCTGCAATAATGCCAAGAATGAGAAAGCTACAGCAACAGCTACAGTTTTTGAAATTATTTCCTGTCTCTGCCTGTTCACTACTCACAGGTGAAGAGACAGCAGATGGACATACCAAAACAGGCAGCCAGACCAAGTTACTGTTGCAGAAGAGCCCTTGCGGGAACAACTTCACCCCCTGGACTGCTATTCCAGGCTCCAGACTCAAGTGTTGACTTGGGAGAGGATCTCATTGCCAGTTGATGTGAAGTGATGAGCCAGCTGATGAGCAGTGGATGCAAAAGCTCAAATTAGCTTAGGGCAACTTCTGTGGGGATCCCTACTGAGCTTACACCACAGCTGCAGAGAAAATATGCTGTGTAACAGCTCTTTTTTTCCACTATCATCCGCAACTTTCCCAAACCCAGCTGCTATAAGGCAGGCACATCACTTTCAAACACACAATTAACTGCTGGGGGCTACTATAATGGCACAAAATACCCACAAACCATTTTTTAAATGCTGATACACAAGATCGTGGATCTTTCAGATCATAACTGATACACATCTGAATGCACAGTACTTCCAAAATGCACTTACGGAATCTGCATTTTGGGTGGCTGTTTTTCCTGCATTAAACCATCATGCAAATATTAATTTATTGTATTCCAAGACCTATCCAAGATGCTGCAGCAGGCTCACCAACCAGCAGTGATGTTTGACTGCAAGTGAAAACAGTAAGCGTATCACTGCAGGAACAGTTTTTCACTGAATGCTTCTAAACTTAGTATTAAGTAAGTCAGTAAAGAGACCTGTGATCACGCTTTAAATCTATTTTTTAAAGGCACAAGTAAGACTGTAATCAAACCACTTACCTATACATTTACTGTTTAGAAAACTGCTAGGTATAGCCTAGGTCACAAACTATTAAACAAAAACCAGGAGATACAAAAAGAAAAAGAAAAAAAAAAGAAAACCTTTTTTTCTAAAAACAACACTTGAAATAGAAACTGAATCAGGTTGAAAGTAACAAAAATATTCACCCCTTTGAGCAGGCTTTTCTTCCTTCCAACCAGAGAGCCATTTTACCACACTACTTTTAGTATACACTGTCAGAAATATCAGGTATGGCTACACCACAAGACCATGCGGAGATCCCCACACAAGCTTGAAATGAAATGAGCTAGCTCTGAAGAAGCAGAACAGCCACAGTTTTGTGGCCTTCAGTGCTATGCTGTTCTCAGGACTCAAGCTAACCAGGCTGCACTGAGGCATGCTGATGTAGAAGCTAATTTGCTTTCCCATATAGTATTGTACTGCATAATATTCTTACGCACAAAAGTCCTACGTATTCAATACATGCTTCATTTTTCCTTCAGTCATACCACAAAGCATCAATTTACACAGCTTTATTATTTTCCTGACGCCTCTGCACAACATAGTTCAGTCCTGCCAGTTATGCAAGCAGAGGAGCACAGAGATCCCTTCTTGCCTTGGGGATTTTTAACAAATTGCTAGCACTGCACTACAAGGGTCACAGAGAGGTAAAGGCATAAGCTGCACCAGCAAGTTCAAAGGATTCTACTCCCTACTACTACAAGAAGTAGCTTGTGTGCAGTAGTCAAAGTAGTCAAATATTTTCCAGACGTAACAAGCATATATGCTTTAAAACATGGACTCAAATTTTACCTTAACAAAGACTAACTCTTAACAGGCTTTCCTACTTCACTCCTGTGCAGTACATAAACAGCATGAAGAATATTGGGAGGGGATATTACAATGCCTGCAGAAAGGTTTGGTGGTGGTCTAACTGGTTTAAACTGCTGGTAAGGCTTTTGTGTCTTATAATGCAAAGCCTTCCTGTGTATCATACTTGGCTCCTGGGACACAGCCTCTTGGCAAACTAAGCAGCACTAGAGTAAAGCAAACAGCCAGGCCTTTCACACACTCATGTGAGCCTTTGCAGAACTGCTGAAGTGTTTCAAAAAACCAAAAAGCCACCAGCAGACTGCAACGCAAGCAGCCAGCCTGGGTCTGGCATCACAGCCCAGCTCTCAAGCACCCCTAAAGCCAGGTGCTGGCAGGATGCCCCCTGAACAGACTGCAACGCTCTTTGACAAGTCAGCTCAACTGGGTCAGTGTTCTGATAAGCCATTGCATGTGTCTGTGCTGTGTCTCCTACTAGTACCCAGAGTCACCAGCTCTTTTTTCCAGAGCATACCAGCTCCTCCAATATTCCAGATAACAAAAACAGTGTCCACAGCAAGGGCAAACTGTCTTTGTCCTTCTAAAAGGTGGTGTTCTTTGTTTCCTGGCTTCCCTATCTCATAGTTGTACCATGTACCAGGTATGTTTATCTTTATTTACATCTCCTCATCCAAGCATTATAGATGTTAATCACTCTGTCAGAGATGGCACAGCAGGCTGCAGGAGCCTTCAGTGTGACCCGGCACAATCATTCTTACTGCTGCTGAAGCAGGTGTTCATGTATTTTATCCAGGGTCACTGATACAGGCACCATTATCCTCTGACACTGCCTTCTGCCAGAGGTTCCTGCTCCCAAGCCCCAGGGGCAGAACACACACATACAGTTCCCTGGTGCCACATCAGGCACTGATACATTAACTACCTGAACCATCAGATTCTGTGCATCAGTGATGGAATCCCACACACCTGCTGCTACTGCAGCAACTTCTGCTACATAAACAGAAACAGAAGTCTGAGGGCACAGGGACACCTTAAACTGCTACAGCTGTGCTCTAGGTGAGCATATGTTACTGCCACCTAAACCCACACCTCTACTGGAGTTTGTCAGTGCACATGTACCAGCCAAGTCTTACCGTAAAAACGCACTTTAGGTCAACTGGTGAGTTCAGTAAGAATGTATGTTGTAGCCATTTTTTAGAAGAAAAAAAAAGTACAACATTTGGTATGAAGCTGTGTCAGGGGAGGTTCAGCTTACAAAAGTTCTTCACCCAGAGAGTGATCAGGCACTGAAGAGGCTCCCCAGGGAAGTGGTCACAGCACCAGCCTGTCAGACTTCAAGAAGCTTTTGGACAATGTTCTGAGGCACATGGTGTGATTCTTAGGCTGTCCTGTGCAGGGCCAGGAGCTGAACTTGATAATTCTTGTGGGCCTTTTCCAGATCAGGACATTCTATGATTCCATGATTTTCTTTTTGCAGAATGACATTTTGTCTAGGTTTTTTCCCTACCACAAGTATGTTTCTTGTAGCAACCATTTCCCACTCATCCTTCTGATGGACCCATCCTAGAAAAACTTGTAAATACTGACTGTCACTTTCCACCCATTCAGTCAAACAAAGACACTTGTCCCCCTACATTCTTTCTCATAGATTTATACACAGATATGTGCCATTGAGAAGTCCCTCTACAATATCTATTGGGGAGCACAAGGACTGATACAAAACCAGGAGCTGTGAATTAAGGTACAGTACTAACAGATCCATCTGAAGAAACACTCTTGTCTTCTCTGGATTCATCACACAAAATACAGCTACAACTAACATCCCTTCTTAAATGCCAGAATTATTCCTCCCTAGTCAGAGGGTGCTTTCACACCCAAACTTGGATTTCACAGAATCACAGAACCAATTAAGTTGGAACCAATCCAAGATCATCAAGTCCAACCTGTGACCAAACACCATTTTGTCAACTAGACCATGGCTCTGAGTGCCACATCCAGTCTTTTCTTAAACACCTCCAGGGATGGTGATAACACCAGCTCCCTGGGCAGCCCGTTCCAGTATGTAATCATCCTTTCTGTGAACAAACTCCTCCCAATGTCCAACCTGAACCTCCCCTGCTGCAGCTTGTGGCTAAGTCCTCTTGTCTTATCCCGTCGCTGGTTACCTGGGAGAAGAGGCCAACCCCCACTTTGCTTCCTTTCACGTACTTGTAAAGAGTGATTGGATCACCCCTCAACCTCCTTTACTCCAGGCTAAACAACTCCAGCTCACTCGGCCACTACTCATAGGACATGCATTCCAGATGTTTCATCAGCTCCACTGCCCTTCTCTGGACATGCAATAGCACCTCAATGTCCTTCCTAAATTGAGGGTCACAGAACTAGACACAGTACCCGAGGTGTGGCCTCACCAGTGCTGAGCACAGGGGGACAATCACTGCCCCGGTCCTGATGGCCACACGATTGCTGATACAGGCCAGGATGCCATTGGCCTTCTTGGCCACCTGGGCTCACTGTTGACTCATGTTCAGCTGGCTGTCAACCAGCACCAGGTCGTTTTCCTCCGGGCAGTTTTCCAGCCACTCTTCTCCAGATCTGAAGTGCTGCCTGGGTTACTTGTGACCCAAGTGCAGGACTCAGCACTCGACCTTTTTGAATCTCATACTGTTGGGTCTCGGACCATTGATCCAGCCTGTTCAGACACCTCTGCAGAGCCTTCCTGCCGTGCAGCAGACACACGTTCCCACCCATTTTGTATGGAGCACGCAGTTAGTCAGCAAAGCTTTGACTTATCATTTGTCCTCGCCTGCTCTTAGGACTGTAGTGCCCAAGTCCACACCGCAGCCAGGTCCGTTCCTCGCTGCTGCTTCCAGACGCTGCAGATTCTGTGTCCTGTAAACAAGCTCAAAGCCAAGCCCCGATACCTGTGAAGCCAGTTCAGGGAGCACTGGGACATGAAATTATTTACATGTGCTGCATGCAAAAAACCGAAAGCTAAACAGAGCTGGAGGCACGTTAGTCCTTGCGTTTGCCTTATCAATAAACTGGTTTTAAAAAATAAGTTTGATTTCGCATTAAGAAAAGAGGGTTTTTTGCTTTTCCTGATATGTATCTTGGCACGGAGATCTATACGGATGTATGCAGATACATACATACATA
>VZRR01004515.1:0-32130 GCA_013398015.1 Oreocharis arfaki | reverse complement strand
CCTCCCGCCATCACGTAGTTTAAAAGTCCAGCCAAGAGGGGACCGAAGCCAGCGGCTCCCCGGTGCCGGCGGCGGCAGCGCCGCCCGGGCTCCCACCCCTGGCCGCCGCCCTCCCCGGACCGCGGCGGGGCCGGTACTCACAGAACCCGTTGGAGCCGGTGCTGGTGAACATGGCAGCGGCCCGGCCCGGGCGGCGGACGCGGCTGGCGGAGCCCCCGCGGTCGGGCAGCCCCTGAGGAGCCGCGGCGGGCCGGGGCCGGGGCCGGGGCCNAGGGCTGGGGAGGGCTAAGGTGGCCGCGATGGGCCAAACGCCGCCGCCAGGCGACCGGGCGGCGCCCCCTGCCGGGCCCGCCGGGAGGGCGGCGGGGCGCGGGCGGCGCTTCAGTCTGCGCGTGCTATCTGTAATTACTCGGATCTTTATAAAGCGAAAGAACCCCTTTCCCCTGAGGGCGGCAGAGCACTGGAGCGGGTTGCCCAGGAAGGGCGTGGGGGTCTCCTTCTGGACGCATTCAAAACTCACCTGGACACATTCCTGTGTCACCTGCTCCGGGTGACCTTGCCTTGGCAGGGGGGTTGGACCAGATGGTCTCCAGAAGCCTCTTCCAGCCCTAACTATTCTGTGATTTCGTGATTCAACACTATTTAAATTTTAAATTTGTAGGTGCTTCGAGGAAGCCTGACTCCTCACGTTTTGGAAAACTCTGGCCCTCGAGGCTCACCCTAATTTGGGAGCCCAGCAGGTAAATGTCTCATTAGGAGCCGTGGATAAGCTGTCATTACAGCTAACGGAGACAGAGTCAATACAGACAGCGGAGTCTGGAGAGCTTTTCAGGTGGTCAAATGAAGGTGCCTGCTTTCGGATCAAATTAATTGCTCCCTAGGCTCCACCTAGGGACCACACTGAACAGATCACCGTGAGCTCTAGTGGCATATCAGACACCAGCTCTCCACAAGCATGGTAGGTACCCAACATGAGGTGAGCCAAATTCCTGATTTCATAAGAGATATGGTATGGTAAGGCTGAAATTATTAGGGCACCAAATTTCACCGACATTTTCAAGTCCCTGTAGAAATCAGACTTTACTGAAGTAAGTCGTGCTAGGCATTTAAAAAGGTGACTGTGCTCTGCAGCACAAGGTGTGTGCGCTTTGTATTTGTGTGGTGATGGAACTGTGGGCCTCGAAGTCACACTTAGCTTATTGCAGTACAGGACTGGAAAAAAAATGCCACACTAGAACTGGAAAATGTGACTTGTCATCTAGGTAATAATTTTTAAGCAGGCAACCAATAGTAAAAACTTTTTATCTAAGTCATATATTTCTTATATTCCATATTTTTAATACACCATAAAAAATGCATTTTAATATTTGCATTCAAATTCAGCTTTTAACCAGCACTCAGAAATGCTGAGTTCCTGAATCTTTGTAAACATGATCTCTTAAACACTGCCAAGGGGACGTGAAAAGACCTTTTGCTTTGGTTCACAAAGACTTCAGCTAAGTTCAGCATATCAGCGTGTATTTTCAAAATGGCCAATTTCCAGCACTAACTTCAGAATTCTGTTGCTCACTCGTCTTCTTTGTACAAGGCCTGCTTTAGGCGGGTAGGACTGGGATTCACAATCCGCTCACAGAGCAGGAGATATGTCTAAACCAGCCAGGAGGGAGACACAAAGGGATAGCACATTGGAAATCCTTACTTATCCCAAGCTGAGGTTCTTTCCTCTGAAAAGAATCTAAATTGGATTCACAGCATGAAACCCATCATGTCCTTTGTGTCTTAGGCTATAGACAACCAGCTTACTCTCTGCTGTTAAAGCACAGCTTGAAGAAATTATTTGCTATAGAAATTTTCCTTTTTTTCTTTCAAATGCAAATGGCTCTGGCTGCTGTATGTTAAATTTTCCTACTCTGTCTTGCTGGTGCAATGCTGAATGCCTGTAACCACAGAAGTGACAGGCAGCCCTCATTTCTAAGGAAAGCAAAGGTAAATAAGGAGGTGCAAAGCCTGCAAATCTTGTAATAGTTGCAGCATGAAACCTCTTTGGGAAAAGCTTGGGTGCCTCCTGAAACTTTAGGGATATAATGAGGTACTCATGGATTAATTAATTACCATTTTGAACTTTTTTGACTAACCTCCACTTAAAGTAATTAAGCCTTTTTGTGGATCTGGCTTTACTATAGGTGAGGATAAAACCTGAAAACTTTTCCAGTATTGCCTGTGTAATAGGCTTAGGAATGTTGTTTTAGTGCTGAAGATAAAGCTTGCTTTTATTTCTTTTCACAGTCTCACAGAACTGAGTGACAGAACAATCATTAGTTTAGATTTTTACAGTCCTAAGAGAGCCAAGACCTAGAGTTTTTCTGTTTTATAGGCTCTGTTTTGAAGATTTCCCTAGATTGATGTCCTGCAAGGTAATCATATTAGAGGGATTCTCCTCTGCGACGTCAGGCGCTGGAATTGGATTCAAGTCATAATCACTGAACATACTAGAGACTTAGGCATGTATTCCACTGAATGAGGATGCATTTCAGCAAATATTTAAGGGCCATTTTGAAAGCAGCCCTGTGGTCTTGTTATCACTGACAGATACAGCAAAGCTGTATGAGTAGCAATAGCTGGCAAGCTTCTCCCAATAGCAAACCAAAACACTTGCAGATTTGTCAATACTGCTAGAATGCCAGGAGCTGGCTCTCCATCTATTTGCCACTACCTTATTAATGTCTACAAATACATTATGGAGTCTGTGAAACACCTGATGATATCCCTTGGTTTGAAAAAACCAAGTTATTAAGTCAAAATTTCTGGGATTAGATCAGATGAGATCCACTATGTGTTTTTGAGGAAACTGCAGACCCCTTGTTAATAATTATAGTTTCACTTACTGATTGAATAGTAGAGGAAATGTAGTTTTTGCCCTCGGATACAGTGCCAAGCAGAGAGGTATTTTTATCACAACACCCTTGCTGTCAGCTGGTAGCATGTCATAAGAATTAAGCAAATTATTTGCATTGTTTACATATACTGTGTTGACTACTTTGGAGTTAAATGAAATCATCAGTTCTCATGCTTGCCTTGGAACATATCCCAGAATAGGAAGGCTAGAACTTATCTACTAATCTACTCAGAGCAAGCTTAGAAGGCTTTGACACTGCTCAAATGTCAGCTTGAATATCTCCCATTTGTTTATTACATCTATTTACTGGGGTCAATTTGGTATGGTCAAAATAAAGTTATTTAAATTTCCTGCTCAAAAGAAAATCCCAGGAGACTGGAATTTAGGTTTCTAACTATTTTCTAATGTGATTAGGTTGCTTTCTTCTCTGAACTTGTGATGTTTCTGAAGCAGCTCTTAATTACTAATTAATCTCCAACAGTCAGATGCTCCCCTGGCATATAGAATGAAGGATAGCTGCCGAGTGATACAGGATGGAAATGTAACACCTCGCTCAGGAATTTTCTGACTAAACTCAGTCCAGGTTAATGATTCTGCAAGTTAATTGCAAGTGGTCAATGTCACTTTGACGTCTAGGGTTTCCATGGCATTCATAGTAGCACCTGCAGTTATTACAATTACCTGAAATATTAACAGATACCTAAAGAGAGGTTAATGCTAAACTTAATTATTTCAGTAACTTCTCTCTAGAATTTCTAACCCTTGTGTCCAGTTACAGAAGATGTTAAGGAAAACTGCTGTGCAACACACATACCCTGCAGAGGAGAGTTCAGCAGTAGTGCAGCTAGCTGATAGCAGCTTGCATGGGAACAGGAGGAAAGACAGAAGGAAGAGACTCACTGGGCTGAAATTGGACTGATTTGACCTGAACATTTCCAAAATTAGTGAATTACTCTCAGTCCTTCAGAAGAGAACAAAACTTTATACTGCAGCAGATCTGCTGTCCTCTTAAACTGTAGTGTGATCTTTTTATTACATAGGTTGGGGGGGTTTTACTGTAGCTAGAAGATACAGAACATTTTCTAGCTTAGTTCTTTCCATGTAGAGTTGGTAGGCTTACAGTTAATAAGGAGCAATGGAGTGGCTGAAGGCTTTGTTGGTTATTTTTGCAATTGATTTTGCATCACACTATTATAAAAAATTTATAATGCTCAAATATATTCCTGATTAGTTATCATTCTAGCCATGAGATCTTTCGCAAAACTTAAAACGCCATGTTAAACCTGAACTGCATGTCAATGTCTAGCAACATGAATGTGGGCAACTATTGCTTCAATAACTCAAACATACCACTGAGTTGTTTTTCAGCTGGACCCCCTGAATGGCCTGCAATGACAGTGCACTACCACCTTAAGGTACTGGCTTATCTGGAGCTGAGCCACGTACACTTTTACACTGCAAGTCTTAACCACCACTTTCCTTTTAACCATCGATCATGTGATCCTAAGCACTGGCACCACGTGCAGGCAGATGTTGGCATCTCTGTGTTCAAGGTGCAGCAGCAGGCACTTGAGCAGCAGCTTGGTCTCTAAGTACTTGTAAAACACTGCCTTAAAGGTAGTGTCACATTTATTTTCAATAACTTTATTTCCCTGTCACATTTATTTTCAATACATTTATTTCAATGAAGGTTGAGATCCTGTGAAAAACAAGAACATAGGGTGGGCATAACCAGGAACCGGATCCTAATACAAACATATTGGGAAAACAAGGTTGAGATAGACTATTAAAAACTCAGATTAAAATCAACAATTAAGCATAAGAATCAATCTGCCTATGTTCATGTTTTATTTCATTTAGATGAGACTTCTTGTGGGAATTAAAAATACTCTGGTCCAGCTGCCCTTGGTTGAGCAGCTGTCACTGCATTTTAGATCATTCATTTGAAGGCCGTTAATTTACTGCAAGGTAAATTGTGAAACATAGTAAGCATTAACCAAATGATAATGTTTAAGCATAGTGCTCAGAAGACCCAATTAAGGAATCCATTAGGAGGGCAAATAATTATGCATAGCATTGCATAACACAATGTACTTCGCGTATCTGCGTTCTCTAATGCATACAAGAGATCAAGCGCTGCTCATCTATTTCAGACTGAATTTATGTCAAAGAGTACCTTTGAGATATGGAACATATGTTAAATTACCCAAGATAACTATCAGTGATAGCAAAAACACTTGAGCCTTTAAGATGCGGAAAATTATTTGCATTGTTCCACACAGGTACCAATGTGCTGAAATTGCCTATTCTGAAAATTAGTTATTAGAAGATATTTTTAGGGGTATTTAAAGGCCTTCCTTCTCCCTGATACCTACCCGTTTTTCTCAGATATTCTCATGCTCTTGCTTCACATCCATATTGAAATGCTATCTGTGTATCTCCACACAACGCAAAGATTATTAATCACCTGTGTTTGCACTTGGGGGCAAATCTGTGTTTAAGGGAATACCTGATGAGCCACATCATGATGTTATCAGGCCTGTAGCGTAACACTGCTAAGAGATTAAAAAAACCAATAAAGCTTTAAGCAGTTCTCATTTTCTCATTTGTATTTGAGTTAAATTTGAACATGAAGGAATAGTGTTGTCTTTTCTTTCACCTAATTACCCAAATCAGAAGAAGTCTATGTTCATGTAATTTTATTGAAATACAATGATCTCTCAGGAGAACTTGCAAAAAATTAGAGGATGTTCACCCCCAGAAATGTACTTGCACAATATTTGCAATAGAAATATGTACACTTACAGGAATTAAGCGTTCCCAGGTTTTCTTTTCTCTTCCATAAATGTTGGTAATGGCAAAGTCAGGTGTCAAAAAGCTTTAGCATACAAAAGTGTGAAATTTTGCCCAGCTGTGTCCTTTAAATTGCCATCAGAAAACCAAACTGCTTTTCATTATCAGAAAGAGGGACTACTGTAAAAACAATCAGTATATTGATAAATAATGTTTAAGTACAGTGGGGCTATTAAAACCACAAAAAATACGGTTTATTACAATTATTCTTGTTTCCATACTATACTCTTTCCAGCATGGGCCATTATTTTTCCATCATTGTTTGCTGCTACAGGCATTGTAATGCTAGGTAGATTTCTAAAACTGAAGATTGGATCTAGTCAGAGACTGAAATATAAAAGTAATTAAATGCAGAAGTTGGCATTCTTACTGTTTCTTTAGCTGCCTTCTCTGCACATAGGCAGTATTTCTTGTTTAACTTGCTGAACTCAATTTAATATGCTTAATATACTTTTCAAATACCTAGAGCACTTTATCAATTGGGGTACTACAAAAATCTGTCTTTGTGGGGCTAGTTGTAGTAGAAACCACCAACAGTGGCAAATAAATCTTTCCTGGCAGGATGACTCACTCAGCTGCCATTTTGGGCTCTGGTGCAACTCACCCAGGAGGTGGGACAGTGTCACTTTCTGGTCAGCCGGCATGAGTGTGAGAGCAGTTTGCCACTGAGCTCCCAGGCCAGATTTGGCTGGGGTGTTAAACCAGAGAAACAAGCACTGACATTTTCTGTCACCACAATTTTCGAAGTAAACCCCAAAATGCCTGGGTGATTAAGCTTCCAGGGCATCTTTCCACATGGCCTTCAGCCTGGACAGACCAGCCTGAGCTGCAAGCCTCCCTGCTGGTGGGTGGCTTGGTGGCTCCTCTGAAGCAAATGCAGCTGCACTGAGGAAAAATGAGACAGCAATTGGGAATTCATTGCACGAGGAGGAACTGGAAGGCCCTATTTGAAGAGGTGTGTAAAACACGCCATTAACATTTTCTATTTTGCACATGCTGGAGCTCTTGCCACGCAGACGCCTCTGGGAACACAGGCAACCAGCCATGCTGGGCAACTGCAGCCCAGAGGCTGGCTCTTATATTGATCTGGCAGTTGTGCTAAAGGTTGTGTCAAGGCCATTTTTATCCCTTAAGAAATAGTTATGAAATACTAAATCTGCTCACAATAAAACTCAAGTGTATTGCTTTGTTGATACTGTAAACCAAGTTAGCAAACTTTTCAAGTGGGAGAAAAATAAACCAGCAAAGTCAATACACTCCTTTATATGTACCAGAAATGCATTCACTACAGCATTTGTTCCTTAAGTATGTTTTTGTTCTCTGAGTATTTATACTAGTAACTAAATATTTCCAACACAAGTCAAGTTACACAGGTGACAAGAAAGAGTTGGTACACATACTTCCTGGGTACTGGACAGGACACACAGTTCATTAATTTTGTATGTGAATGTATATTGTAAAGAAAGTTTTCTCAGCCATTCTCCTACATTTTTGATTCCAGATTTCACTACAGTTAGTCCTTCCACAATAGCACGGTTGAGGTCTCAATAAAAAATGATTTGAACTTATTGTCCAGTCAATATGAGTAAGAGCTGATATGTTTGTGTATGCAGGAGAAGCAGCTCATAAGCCGAATTTAGCATCAATGATTTTGCTGGTGACATGTACATTTGCAAAAATTAAGTGTTTGTCTCCTAGGCTGCCTCATACTAACTTTGCTTGCTTGTAAGTAAGCTTTCTTCTGAAGGTTGTTGTATAGATAGACACCATGCCCAGGAAAAGCACCGATCAAGTATCTGCATTTGATGCAACACTTGAGATGTGTCAGTACATTATGCTGTAAAACAGGAAAGAAAAAAAAAATGCAACAAAAAAAGAGCATGACAGCCTCAGGTGATTTATGGCCTGATTCACAGTGCCCTGAATTCATCAGCCAGAAGCCTGCTGTGTTTTCAGCAGACTTTGGCTCAGATGGGTGCACTTTAAACTTCCAAACCGCAGACAGCGCAGCAGCAAGCTGGGGCAGATGGAAAGTGGCCGTCACAGCCGGGATGATTCAGGGAGCAGATGGGCCCTGCCGCGCTCCGGCTTTGTTTTGAGAGGAGAGCGGGAGGATACGGAGCTGACATCGAGTGGGAGGCCGCCTTGGCTCCACATGGATGGCGATGGCATGAATGGACATACTAAGGCGAGAACAAAAAGAGAGAGGAAGGGAGTGGTCCGAGGGGAAGGCTGGGTGGAATGTGCGGAATTAGCACAGGGTGGAGCAAGAGACAGGAGAAAAAAACAGAGGCACGCTTGGGGTTATGCAATTTGGCAGGTCTTAACCCCTGACACAGGCGGAGGAGGAATCCTTAAAAAGCTCTGAGGAGGAGAAGTGGTAAGGGGGATTGACAGGAAAGGTAACACCAATAGGATGGAGCCCAGGTGGTCTGTGCAGGGTGGCATGATGACTTAAAAAAAGATAAAGAAAAGATGAAAAGGAAAATGAGAGATAAAGGAAAACACTAAAAGAAGCACTGCTGAATTATCTTGAAGAATTCTGGTTGCTTTGTATGTGGTACCCACTGAGTGTCTTTTTTTTCTACGAGTTCATGCAACAAAAGGGTTTTCTGAGCTGCAGCCTCTAACTACGGTGTTCTGTATTCTGAGTAACTTCATGTTCCACACGAGGTACAAAAGAAGCACAAAAAGAGTCTTTCCTGTGTGAAATGCAAATGTTATAGGACCTTCTGGGTGTGGGTGTAGGCAACACACAGCAAAACCCTCCAAATAATGTGCAGGCAGGTAACTTTTCTTGGAGAGTACTTGCCAATAAATATTTCATGTACGTGCACACACAGAACCACAATACACACAATCCATAGCCTGCAAGCTAAACTAAGGAGGTGCTGGGAGGCTGCTAAAGAGATCAGGGTACTGCTCCAGCAAAAAACCCCACAGTTTAAAAAGTAATTTCGTCTACTGTTGGTCCTTCTATCATAGAAAGCACTTACTGAAAATCTGGGCTGATCAGTGACTATCTCATGGTAATGGCTAAAAAGCCCTATCAGCATCTTCAGCCTATGAGAACAAACCCTTCCCTGACAGAAGCAGAAAATGGAAAGAGATCTAATTGTGCTATGTTAGAAAAAATCCTAATATAATTTAAAACTCAGTTGTATAGACTTTGAACTTAAATTTGATGACTCACCAGTGTTTGGGTGATTACTACAAGCACTCTTAAGGAAGTTTCAAAGTTCTTTGCAAGTAAGAGGCTAATAATTTCTTAATCCAGGGAGCATGAAACTTGGTTTCTCCCTTCTCTGAAAGAAGCTCAAGGAAGAAAATCAGTAAGTGGATCACTTAATTCAAGTGACATTGTGCAATCAGCTATGGTAAGAATGTAGGGTGGGGCCTGAGAAACACTATTGACATGGAAAATTAGAAAAGGTGTGTGTCTTTCATCACGTATTAAATTTCTTCATTTTGTCTTGCTGATATAGTAACAACAAAGATGATCTTCTCAGACACAGCCATAATTAACAAGACATTGGCCTGGATTCAAGATAAGAATGTTTTAGACTTTGAGAACAGAACTGAGATCCAAAGGGGTAGTAGATTAGTCATTGTTGAATTAAGAACTTCAAGGATTTAATTAGAGTGTGGAAAAAAAATCATACAGACTTTCACAGTGGGTAGAGGTAAAGGCAGAGTATTTTCTCTTTCTCGGGTTGTCACATCTAGGAGGTAAGCTGAATTAATGAGAAAAAAACCAGAAAACATTGTCAAAATTCAGGTGCTGATATTGTCTTGGTTAGACTGCAGCAAGTATGGTCCCTCTGTCAGCATCTCAGCTGGCTTTCCCACAGATTTGAATAGATTTAAAAATAATAATTTAGCCAAGAAAAAAAAATGTCAGTATGTTTAAAAGGAACTCTAGATTTTGGCCTGTTTGAGAAGATGATTAAACAACAGATGTTCCTGTCTCCTACAAAGCTTTATTGACCAATAACCCTGCCCCCTTAAATCACAGTGTACAAATGAGTGTCTTGGTTTTTATTCACAGTATGATAACAAAACAGAGTAGCCTGACTGATAAATCACTTCTAGGCCTAGGAGTATTTGCTGACCACTTTCATAATGAAACCATCTTCAGACCCAACAGGGATTATTTCATCTCTTTCTTGCTGTGACAGTACTCATAATTTGACTAATTTGTTCCGCATATTCCCACTGCCCAAGCATGAGAGAACTGGCTGCTAATATGGCTCTGTCACAGTTTCTTTGCACTGATAACCTGGTCTTTCAATCAGTTGTGCTGCCTGATGGCAATAGGGAACCCTAACTAAATTGTGTGGGCTCAAAAGAATGAAAATGGAGGTGTGACCTCAGATACCTATACCACTTAGACACACATAAGTTTATGGGACCGGATGGGATCCACCCAAGGGCACTGAGGGATTTGGCAGAACTTGTCATCAAACCATTTTCCATAATTTACCAGCAGCCCTGGCTCAGTGGAGAGGTCCTGGTTGACTAGAAGTCAGCAAATGGGATGCCCTAATTACTAAATGTAACACCAATCTACAAGAAGGGTTGGAAGGAGGATCTGGGGAACTACAGGCCTGTAAGCCTGACCTCAGTGCTGGGGAAGGTCATGGAACTGATCATCCTGAGTGCCATCATGGGCCATTATATAATTAATATTNGTAGCCTGACTGATAAATCACTTCTAGGCCTAGGAGTATTTGCTGACCACTTTCATAATGAAACCATCTTCAGACCCAACAGGGATTATTTCATCTCTTTCTTGCTGTGACAGTACTCATAATTTGACTAATTTGTTCCGCATATTCCCACTGCCCAAGCATGAGAGAACTGGCTGCTAATATGGCTCTGTCACAGTTTCTTTGCACTGATAACCTGGTCTTTCAATCAGTTGTGCTGCCTGATGGCAATAGGGAACCCTAACTAAATTGTGTGGGCTCAAAAGAATGAAAATGGAGGTGTGACCTCAGATACCTATACCACTTAGACACACATAAGTTTATGGGACCGGATGGGATCCACCCAAGGGCACTGAGGGATTTGGCAGAACTTGTCACCAAACCATTTTCCATAATTTACCAGCAGCCCTGGCTCAGTGGAGAGGTCCTGGTTGACTAGAAGTCAGCAAATGGGATGCCCTAATTACTAAATGTAACACCAATCTACAAGAAGGGTTGGAAGGAGGATCTGGGGAACTACAGGCCTGTAAGCCTGACCTCAGTGCTGGGGAAGGTCACGGAACTGATCATCCTGAGTGCCATCATGGGCCATTATATAATTAATATTACTGTTCTCCCTTGCTCCCCTACAGCAGGTTGTTACAATCTCTCTGGTGATGGCTGCCAGCACCACAGCACAGCCGGTAGAAGGAACACATAGATTGGCAGTTAGGAAAAATTTCTCCACAGAAGGGGTTGTCAAGCATTGGAACACGCTGCCCAGGGAAATGATTGTGTCACCATCCCTGGAGATATTTAAAAGATGTGTAGACATGGCACTTGGGGACATGGTTTAGTGGTGGACTTGGCAGTGCTAGGTTAATGGTTGGACTCAAGTATCTTAGAGCTTTTCTTCAACCTGAACCATTCTATGATTCTATGATTCTATGATTCTGTGATTCTATGATTCTATGCTCTATGACTTAAGTGCCAGAGGCCAAATGCCTCATCCACTCTCTGCGTATGTCAGGTGACTTATTTTAAGGCTTCCTGCATGGAAACACTTGTGCAAGAGCTATGAGACATAATTAGAGTTTAATAATTATTTAATATCTGACCTCCACATGGACTTTCCTATTTTACAAGAAAAGCTGTCTTGAGGTTAGGCATAACCTAACACAGAAGAGCTTTTGCACACAAAACACCAGCAAGAGACTCAACATTATCCCTTGGTGCACAGCATCTTTCTTGTACTTGTTTCAGGCTTTTCCTTCATGTAAATACATTTGACAGAATCTTTCATAACTGGTGCTCACCAGCCAAGAAGATGCTGGGAATAAGGCTGTGGTGGTAAAGAGGCTGCTCTCCAGCACAAGGTTACAAGTGGAAATCAAATGTCAGGCTAAAGTTCTCACTGACCCAGTCCACCTTGACCTTCATCAATACTGCCTCCAAGAGAAGCGTCACCTTACACAGGAGTCAAACACTGTGGTGCTGTCCTGCTCAGCTATTTCATGTCTTACACCGCATGACCCATGAATACAGCACTCAGATGGGGTTATTGCTGCATCCTGGGTCAACAACTTGGATGGCTATATGAGAATTTCTCCTGGTCTGTAAACACCATGACTAGGTTACATGCTGATTGTACTCATTCCCTTTTCAGTTTTGGCTGTCCTTTGTGTAGACAAGTACTCAAAAATTATGCAGAGGAAAAGGTTTGATTCTCCTCTCATATTAATGTGATTTCAGATTTTGTTTTTATACGTGTGTGTATATATATACATATATACATATATACATATATACATATACATGCACATGTATATATTTTGCTCATCACAACTGACAGCCCTGGAGCATAGAAATATTTGTCTGGAGAACATGTACGAACAAGCTGGTAGCAGCGTGTGTTTCAGCACCTGCCTTTGCCACTCTACCTTAGTACTGCAGGCACAGCAAAATAGAAAAGCAGCCTGGATGTATTACAGCATTCTGTAATTTTATTATGAGATTTAGTACCTTTTGTGGTCTTCTTTTATCAGAAATCCAGATATTTTCAGAGAATCCCTGCTTTTATTTTTCCAAAGGAAAAGCTTTGAGGCCTTGACATTGCAAAGAAGGTTTGAAAAATGTGATGCAAGTTTGCCCTAGAGATTCAGAAAGAAAACACCAAAATTAATAAAAGGCACCTTATTATCTGTGGAGGCTTGCTCATTTGTTTTGGAAAATGCAATTAGCAGTATTTTGTAGGGTCACCTCTGCCCTACTTCGCCTATGCAAACAATTGTACCAAAAATAATAATTACAAAGCATTATTGCTCTTACTTTGTGAAAGTAGCAATGCCCTCTCACTCAGACCAGCTATGCAAAGGATAAAGCAATGGTCCTGTTTTGTTCTCTTTAAATTCTTGGGCAAACTGATAGTGATGTTAAAACACAGCTAACTGACTCAGCTCTTCTTTGGGGAGATCAGAAGGACTCAGAAACAGCAGATCAGAAAGTGATTAATTTTAAGAAAAAAATTATGGCTGTGTACATTCAAAATAGCCTAAAGTATGCAGAAACTCTATTCTCAGACTTTGTGTTCACTTCTCTAGGTATTCTGGGCAATATCATCTAGCAATTGTCTTGATGTGCACCACTGACATCCTGCTTGCTGTATGACCCTTCTTAAATGGAGACAGAGAGGCAAGAACTCTTCAGAAACAATGAAGATCCCCATAGGAGCCATTCACTTAAGAGTTGAACTCAAGGATCCTTCTGGATCCTTTCCAACTCAGAATATTCTATAATTCTTTCTGTGATTCTGTGAAGCAGTTCAGTTTGGATAAAATGTCAAAAGGATGAGGTACTTTTAAAACAAACCCATCAGCCCCGCAGGATAAAATGACTGGAAGAGAGAGCAGAATTGTTAAATGACATGGAAAATGAAACAATACAACAAATGTAATGAAATTGGCCAACAGTTTCCTTAAGGTGTAAGCAGGATTGCTTTCAAAACAGCCATTCTCTCCCCAGCTGTCAAAATGAATTTCAGAGTTGAAAGTCTCATATATTTGATGTAGATCATTAGCTGGATTAAAATAATCTAGCTCCATCCATGCATTCCCTTGAACCAAAACCACTTTATTGCAGTTGAGGATTTGCCCTCTTCCTCCTCCAAAACTGAGAAAAGATACAGCTGAGAAAAGATATAGATCACTTTATACAAAAAAACTCACTTACAAAATGTGTGAGTTTTTCTTTAACTATGTTAAAGTACATCTTGTTGAAGCGTGCAAATCTCTTTCCTGATCACAAATAAAATGTGCAACTGTAATTTTCCTTGCTACTAATTCACCCTCATAGTTGTGGGTAATTAAATGACTTTGTCACGTTTGATTGGCAGAGAAGTAAGGACTTTTAAATATATTGTAATTGGGTTTTGTTGGGTTTTTTTTGTCTAGCCTTGTTGAAGGCTTAGTTACCTTTATGGAACTGACTTCATGAACACTAACTAAATACTTCTCTAAGTTGTTCTGTAAGCTAATTAATGCAGTGAAGTACAACTGAGTCAAGTAGGAGAATCACAGCTCATAAATAAAGATAAGAAAATTATAAGAGGTATGACTGATATGCATGTAATTACCTGCTTGGGAGGCAGCCTGATCTGGAAGAACCAGGAGAGATTTGAGAGGCAGGAAATCCTGTGTCACAATCCTCATTCCACCCATGACTTGTGCTGCCACAGGCAAGTTGCCCTGCCTCTCCTTCCCCAAAAGGCTGTCACTCGGTGACAGTCAGGTAAGGATTTATTAATAGAATAGACAAAGCAGCTGAAACCCTCAAAGTGGGATTTTGGTACTTGTGAATATTAGAATCATAGAATAGTTGGGGTTGGAAGTGACCTTTAAGATCATCAAGTTCCAACCTCCTGACAAGAGCAGGGACACCTTTTGCTAGACCAGGTTGCTCAGGGTCCCATCCAGTCTGGCCTTAAACACTCCCAGGGATGGGGCATCCACAACTTCTCTGGGCAACGTGTTCCAGGGCCTCACCAGCCTCAGAGAGAAGTATTTAATTCTCAAATCTAATCTAAATCTACCCTCCTTCAGTTTAAAGCCATTCACCTTTGTCCTATATCTACAGGCCCTTGTAAAAAGTCCCCCTCCGGCTCTCTTGTACCCCCTTTTAGATACTGGAAGGCCACTACACGGTCTCCCCAGAGCCGTTTGTCCTCCAGGCTGAACAGCCGCAACTCTCTCAGCCTGCCTTCATTGAAGAGATGCTCCAGCCATATGATTGCTTGTGTAGTACTCCTCTGTGCTTGCTCCGACACCCTTCTATATCTTGGGGACTGTCTCGGTGTGAGACAAGTTTAGGGTGAAACGCTCTGGAAGGAACGTCTCCTCCACAGAAGGCAGGTTTCAGCGCTCCCTCCCCCACCGATACGAAAGGAATGTCTTGGATGAAAGTGAAAAAAACCTATTTATTTAACAAGCAGAGTGCCGGCAGGCACAGAAAAAAAAATAAGTAATGTTAGATAAAGAACCTCCTCGATGCGGAGAAAGCCGGTGGATTGTGAGTTCCCTCTGTAGCTGGCTCGGCCCCTCCCGAGGTCCGAGGCCGGGATGCGGCGTCTCCGCAGCCTCCCCGCCGGTCCGCGGGGTCCGATGATCTGGTTCTCGGATCACAGCTAGGCCGAACGCTTCCAGAAGAAGATGAAGAAATTACCGGAGGATTTCGGTATGCTGGTATAGGAAAATTTCGTGTCTCAGCTAATCGGCTGGCTAAAAGCAGGAAGGTGCTCCCTCGGCTCTGCAGCGGTGAGAACGCGGGGGAGTGTGTGTGAGTCCTTGAACACAAACCGCGCTGAAGAATTCGCCCGGCTTCTTCCCCTCTTTCCCTCGGACCCAGCTTAAAGCTGCGGGACCCATTTCTGGGCAATAAGCAGACAATAGGGGAATACAGTATTATTATAAAATCACCCTAAGACAGGGACCCAGAGGTGGATGCAGCATTCCAGCTGGGATCTCACCAGAGTAGAGGGGCAGAATCACCTCCCTCGCCCTGCTGGCCATGCTGCTTCTGATGCAGCCCAGGATATGTTTTGCCTTCTGGGCTACAAGCCCGCATTGCCCATGTTGAGATTCTCATCCATCAACACCTCCAAGTCCTTCTTCTCCAGGCTGCTCCATATTAAAGGAGCTGCTCCAAATTTTCTTCCACCGTTCTCCATATCTCATCCAGAAGTGAGGAAAGAGAAACTCATAACTTCTCCAGTGGTTACTCTTTGAAAGTTATACAGTTCTGATTTTTGTTACTTTAGAGTAATGGATCATGAAGCAGATTGCAGGAAAGGAATATTCATGGTAAGGTGCATGATCCTGAAGAGAGTGTTGCCAAAGAGTTGTCAATAGTACAGAATCAAGATTTTATATGTTTTTCAACCATGAACAAGAAATCTGTGTCAATCCTAAAAAAAAAGTTTCAAGTCTCAGTTATTGCCAATTAATAACCAACAAATCTAATTTTATAACTCTACGTTAACTCAGAATTTTACTCAAAAGCAGTGTTTATAAAAGGATCTCCATGCCTGTTTTGCAACATTTCACTCCTACAATAGACAGAGGAAACAAAATCTGAAGATGGGGAAATCCGAGAGGAAGTAAACTGGAGGTTGAGTCAACACTGTAACCTTGCAGTCAAAGGGTAGATGTAAAATCCTGAAATGCACACATCTGCTTCAATGAGCTTTGCTGATCTCAATCCACATGCATTTCAACAGATGAGGGAGATTCCAGTCATTTCTACAACATTCCTCAATATTCAGACCCTGCTGTGTGTGAGGTGTCTTACAAACACAAATGGAACATCCGTGGTTTCCCATGTTACAAGTATTACCAAGCTGTAACACTGTTTATATTGTCTCATTCATTACCGCTTTGAGTATGAACAAATCACCTTTCTAACCTGTTACGGTTTAGTACGGACCTGGTGAGAGGATTCCTGAGCGAGCTCCTTCCAGGAGTCAGTGCACAGGTTTTAGGGCACAGGAGGAGGAGAAAAACCTTTTCAGGTTCCTCACAGCACAGTCTGTAAATGCTTTCTCTTTTCAGTGTATTTAATTCAGGGAAGGTTTTTACTTCCACTCAATTAATCTAATTTATTTAGGCCAAGTCACCTTGCATACGTGCCAGACCATGGCACTGTGGCTTCTCTTGCTGCTATAGCTCTAACATTCATTCTCACAGAAGTCTTGAATTTCCTGTTGGGGTGGATAACTGCACCTCTGGAAGGCTGGGAAACAAATAGGTTGACCTCTTTCATAGTTTTCTGTTCTGAGTCATCACTGAGCAAACAAACACTATAGTGAAGAAAAGAAACCAAGAAAACATCTGAGCAGGACAGAGAAGCTGCATATTGGTCCCTGTATGCTGAAAATGTCAGGAAATGTAGCAGATAAGCAGGGATATTTTTGACCTTCATCTGAGAGGACAAATAAGAGAGGTGTCTGTTAAAAGTCAGGCTAATGAAAGGTATTTTGCCTTGTTGCAAAATTTATCTCACCCAGGTACTTGAAAGATAATGACTGTAACAATACTACAGCTGCAGCAAAATGGAAACCAGCCAGGTCCTGGCTTTTTTTAAGGCAAGGAGCTGAAGTACTTCGTACCTTTGATACTGTTCCATGAAACCGGGGGGATGAATCATGAAAGGGTATTACAGAATGTGAAAATGTAGGAGTTAAGCATCTAAAAAAACTCTTTTCATCAGAAGGTAGGTAAAGAGGGCAAAAGACAGGAGAAGGTTGACTGATCTTAGGCTGACTGTTTTGAATAGCTGACTCAGATGAAGCAAGGCTATTTGGATCGAGGGCATAAGACTGGAAAGCTGGAAGACTTGAGTTAAATGTTAACAAAACAACTAGAATTTGTGAAACAGAGGAAATTACCTAGCCCAGATGGAACATGCAAGAGGAAGGACGAGAGCCTTCCACAGATGCCAGACACAGAGATTTCAAAGCTCTCCAACAGAAAACCCTAGAAACAGAAAGACAAGCATGGATCCAATTTCAAATCCTTTGGGGGACATAAAAATTGAGGAGCCATACACATTGTAACAAACAACATGAGCCAACACAATATCTGGCATCAGGATGGTGGCGTAAGATCCGCCCAGGATTACATCACTCTGCAAGAGCTTGCCAGCAGTAGCAGGTTGCTCACAGCAAGCTCTGAGGGATGACAGCAGCCCTGCCGGCTCACAGGAATGCTTTGTGCTGTACAGCGTGCCAGGGGAATGAATGAGTGAGCAAAGCAAGGGAGGAAAGAAGGAAGCATTGTTTGGAGAACAAATGGGATATTTGCTCTCAGGTGTAAGCCAGTGTGATGCCAAAGGCCACTGGTACTCGGGATCATCTGCAGCAGTTAAAGGCAGGCAAGAGAAAGAAATCTGTTCCCACCCTAACTAGCTTGTCATCAATAAGAGGGATGAACTACCTCAAGGAGAGTGGCCTGGCAGAGATTCAGCCAGGACTATAGGATGGTTGTAGCAAATCCAAAGTCCCTCTCCATGCAACAAGGACTTTAAGCAGGAGACTAGTGGTGTGTCTGTTGATTTTTTCTGTTCACTCTCTCTCTAGGTGAATTGGAAGCTGGGCTAGTTGAAGAGAAATGTTCAGTAACCTTGGTTAGACTGACCACAGATTCCTAGAGGGAATTTACCTACTTGCTGCAGGTGGCTTTGCATGCATCTGCAAAGCTGGGGGTGGGAAAGAGGACTGACATCCAGGGACTGAATCCAAAAATGGAAAAACCACAGGATTACCTCTAGCAAGAGGGAAATGCATTAAAAAACTGCCATAAGAAAGGTGCTTTTATCAAGGTTGGTGAGACTACAGTAATGGTGGCGTGCCCAAGCCCTCGGTGATACTAATCAGCCAGGGCTGGGATTGCTGCGGACTTTACAGGATCTCTGGCATGGCTCTGTGCAAGATGTGGCATTTCCTGTATTTCACAGCAGCTGGCAACTCTTGGGGACTGTCAGTAAGCGGCTTCTGCACCTAAGTGGATAAAGTGCCCAAGTCATACCTGCGATACTGCATTCAGGCAGCCATGTGTGCACTGTGTATGTGACCAGAGCAGGCACTGCAATTCCATTCCCTGTAGCCACCCAGACTGGCTCTCCATCCCAAGGCACTCAGTTAACCAGGCTCAGTCTTCATTCATGCTGTGTAGACAATCCACACATCCTACAAGGCAGTCATGAGTTCATGTGCACCCCAAGAATGGAATCTGTGGAGAGCTTTTCAAAGACCCACAGTTATTGCAAGGAAAGCAAAATAACTCTTTTGGAATTTTTTTCTGGCCACATCTGGATGCAGATGCGACCATCCCTGACTTCTGTCCTAGCATTGCCTGAAACAAAACTGTTTGTCCCATGAAGCCCTGTCTAAACTCATGCTACCACAAGTATGACAGCAAACATTTTTAAACACACTTATTTTCATTTCTTTGACATACCCTTGGACTCCGCTGTATCAACTGCTGACAGAGTCAAGGACCTGACACCTGACTGGAGGTGGACCTTTCTTGCTTTTTTTTTCTTTTCTACTTTTCCTATTTTAGTCACCTACGAATATGAGAGCTGCTAACCAAAGCAGACGTGATTGTCTCAGCTGTCACTGGGACGGAAGTGGCATTGTAAATAACAGGATCCAGACCCCATAGCACTTTAAAGATCCAATTGCAACAAGCCAATATACAAGTAGTGACAAATAGGAAACCATTGCAGCCTTTCAAGCATCAGAGCAGAGCTTTCACAAGGACTATCACCATTGTCAGCTATTTCATTCATACCTCTGAGTACCATCTTACATAGAGTGTGCTGCAACAGCTCCTTCTCAAAGCTGCATGTTCAGCTTTAATGAGAAAAGGAAATGGTTGGCAGAAATAAAGTAATTGAACTGCCACAGTTATGGCAACCCTAAGAGCAGCTGAATCAATGAGGAGGGAAAAAGTGTATTAAGGGTAATGAAGACTTTCTAAAGGAAGAATGTCACTGAGAAGGGCAAGGTTAGAAAAGCATCATTAAAGCTAGATATAAGGATATAAGTAAAGGCTTGGTCAGCCTGAAAGAAATTATCTTCACAGAATTAAGCACATATTCAATTTGACTTCTAAACCAGCTCATGCTTAACCAGTTTTCCAGTACGAGTAGTACTTGTCCTTATCACAGCACATGTCCCCTGAAATTTTGTGTCAGCATCCACTGTATGTCAACCAACCTGGCTATGGAAAATGATTCTTTTAACAAAATCATTGTGCTTTTGATGCCTAGAGAAATTAAGTAGAACATACATTTTTCATATCTGTATATATTTATAGGTGACTGATGCCTACAGCACATCATCAGTAGGTAAGAGAGTGTTTGAACAGCTAATTTATTTTACATTTGCAGGTACAATATTAAGTCTGATTCTGCTAGCAATTCTAATACCCAAACCTTGCAGTTTTTGGATTCTTATAGTATTTTCTAACAAATATTTTCATTTCAAGGGGGCTTTTCAGAAGCACAATGCTTTTTATGGCAAGTAAAGCTGGCAACATGCTTAAGATATACTTTACAGTAATCAGATCACTGATTTTGCTAAACATCATTGAACATTATGTGATCTTTCATTAATTCATGTAATAACTTACAGGAGTTTATTTTTACATGCTTTGTTAAAAACTGCAAGTTGAAGTCCTGTTATGCAAAAATTATGAAATTTTTACGTATTTTTTACAATCAGAACTAGTTATGACTAGAGGTAAGTCATTTTTTGACACTTCTGTTGAAAGCTTATCAACAACAAACTGTATTATATGAAGTCCTGTTTCATTTTACCAGTCAAAAAATTGAAGTACATGTAAAATACTTCAGAGTCTAATGTTATTAAACTGTACAAAATACGTCAACAATCCACAGAATTCTAGTAGTGCAAATACTACCTTGAGTAATTTCCCTGTCTTTTTTTTCCCCCTTCCTTTTTAAAAGTGTG
The DNA here is from genome assembly GCA_013398015.1 of Oreocharis arfaki. Lineage (NCBI taxonomy): Eukaryota > Metazoa > Chordata > Aves > Passeriformes > Paramythiidae > Oreocharis > Oreocharis arfaki. Next base: position 11,666 of record VZRR01004515.1, on the reverse strand, counting down.
TGAAATCCAGGCCTGATCTAAGGACTCTCAAAGACTACATGGCAAGGGTGTATTGTTCATGTGTATTTCTGAGTACAAAACAGAAGAAAGTTTATTCCATTGTTCATCTCAAAATGAAAAGTACAGAAAAAACCAATTTGAAGTGCCAAAGGAAATTACTACTTAGGAGGAGTTCAGATCACAATCCTATGTTTGTTTTGTAAGGAGCACGGGCTACATGCACCGTGCTGACTTCCTTGACACAATTTTATCAAGCAGAGGAGCTACCCTGTGATTTTAAAATTCATTTTGATTGTATGGTGCAAGCGTATCCTATCAGTATCCCTGTCAAAGTTTCAGTTTCACACTTTTGTCCTCCTCAGGCTACAGCTTGAGAGAGGGAATCTCACATAGGAGAGTGGAGGGGAGGAAAGTTAGGTATCTAAATGATGGATAGCCATATCCATACCAGTTGCATTGTGCTTCCTTTAGCAATGATGGTCAGAAAGAGACCCCTCCAGAGATCAGCTCGTCTCACTCTAAGATAGATGGCTGAAGTAGATAGAACAAACTGCCATCTGGAGATACCTGTTGCTGCCCTTTATCCATATAGTGGGGTTTAGGGAACTATTTAGGTGGTGAGGTGTACATACCCCAACTTCGACATCTATGTTGTTTTGAAAACATAACTGAGCCATTTAATCTGCTTAGGCCTCCGCCACGTGGAAGTCACATGCAAAGCCTCCGGTGGGATCCCAAGGTTACTGGAAATTTGCAGCTTCCTCAAGACTGCAGATGTATCTCTCCAGGACTCAGCACAAACCCAAATAAGCTCACACCCCTTCTAGCATACACCTGGCTATTGCCATAGCCAGGATGGTCTCTGACTGTGCTGCTCTCAGGGTACTCTGATAGGGCATGACGAGGGCATTCTGCCAACTATTTGCCACCTGAAAAACAGTTTTATGATTATAAAAATCACAGGTTTAACAGGCTTTGTTCCCCATTTGTGTGAAGACAACTCACCGGGGCTATGGTAGAAGCCGGTATCTGAAGTTCAGATTTTGCAATATCCAACCACCAGAGTAGTTTCTCTTTAACATTTTTCACCAATATGCCCTGTTTAGCACAACCCAGTGCCTCTTCCATGGGGTGCTGCAGACCTAACTGACATTTCCATACTGGAGTTTACACTGGCATTGCCACACCTGGAGCTGACACAAGGTATGGCTTACGGGAAACTCAGCCTGTGGAAAAGCTACAGGGACTGGAGAGCTGTCTGGGAATGACATGCTGTGGTGGCAGCTGGGGGCCATTTATTGCTGGGGGGAAGGAGACTGTGGGGCTGCCCTGGAGCGGTACTCACACCCGTGCTCAGGGAGCTGGCCACTAGGTTTCATTAGCTCCTCTGGCTGCTGGAACAAAATAGTCTCCTGTGTGGAAAGGCACAGTCTCATTCTGCTCTTTAAATCAGAGTTACTCACTCTTTCCAGTCTAAACCAATATAGACTTGGGGACAAGGGAAGGGTTAATTTTCAAAGCAGCGGTGACACAGGGCAGTAGTTCTAAAACCATTTACCTTGATTCACTGCAGCTTTATAATACCCATTGTGATGCACTTTAAAAAATGGACTAAATTCAGATTTCAAGTTCATTTTAACAGCAAGTAAAATGTTTGGCTTGCAAAACTTGCCTTTCAGTGGGCTGAACGTGCTTCCGTGCTAGCAGCTTCCAGGAAACTCTTAGGTTACAATTACAAGAAGTTAAAACTGCAGCAGCAGGATTGTTAACTGGAAGTCAGAATTTCCTTTACACCATTCCTCTTATGCTTAGTCCTAAGGCTAGCTTAAATACTTCGTTTCTTTTCCTTTTCTGTTACATTGTTTTGGTGTATTTGTGACTGGGTTTTTTCTCTCTCTCTTTTTTTTTTTCCCCCTCTATCTGATCTTGACCTCTAACTGTTGGTTCTTTGGTCCTTCGCCTTACACTGGATTATCTATCCAAAGTAGCATTTTCCAACAATCCTTTCAGGTTATGGCACCTTCTCTTTTAAATTTATTATTTATGAACATGTCCAATTCTTGAAACAGGTAAAAATACATTTTGTGCTCCTTTCCAGGCTCCCTAATTACATGGCCAGTAATACAAAAGAGAATGTAAGCAGGAAAGACAATAAGAACAATAAAAATAGCATTTGTTCTGTGGAGCGAAACTGAAATACATTTCATAAACTAAAGGAAGAGAAGAAAAGAAGATAATGTAAGGATTCAGTTGAAAGGGATTTTTCTCAAAATTATATTTAAGACAATTGAAAAGTATGAGTGAAGATGTCTAGAGCATAATAGAAAATCTAAAGAACATGAGGCATGATTTAATAAGTCTCAGCAAACAAGGAATCTAGGGATGATGCTGCAGGACAGATGGCATCCCAAACAGATCTCTGCTCTGCAAACTTACATGACCCCTTTTCTTTAAATTAAGATGCAAGGAGATGACCCTGAGAAAGTGAGAGAGTGAGAAAGTGAGAAAGTGAGAAAGGACAGGGCTGGAATGCTGACTGAATGAGCTACGGGGACAGAGGACAGTTTGTTTGATCCTCTCTGTCTGTTATTTGAACATAGATCTGAGAGATGATAAGGGCTGAAGACACTGCCCAACACATTAGGGCTTTTTCTGAAAATAAATGCAAAGCTTGTTGAAAGCAGGAGCATTTTTATTTAGTGGAATTTTACTCACTGTTAGAGGATTGAGCAACAATGCTGAGAAATGGAAACAAAATTTGTGTCAGAAGAAATGACAAACACAAGGCTTCATGTTTGCTTACTTACTATATATGTAAAATATAAAAATAGCATATTTGTTTATATAGTTGCTTGCATCACAAATGTGAGTTTTACAGACAATTTATCACTGCTGCAGCCCCTGGAACGTGCCAGTAAATCTGTGGCCCTGTGTCTCCTTACAGCTGGTTTTGTATTTGGAATATAAGCCATGTTAACTCCTCAAGGATTTATCAGTTTAGAGGACAGCTGCAAAGTGTTTAGGAGAGAACCTAAGGACATCATGGCTCCAAAATAAATCTGGGTTTGGCTGCTCCATCTTCTGACACGTGAGATTTCTCTACAAAGGAAAATACTTCCAACGGAGACAGAGCCTTCCAGGGATCTCCTGCAATTACTTCCCCACTCTACACCACAGGTTTTGAATGCTTCTTTCTGTGAATTTCTCTTGTCTAACAGAAGAAAAAAAGGTAGTATATTCGTGGATGAATGGATGGAATATGAATTATTAAAAAGCAGCCAAAACATTCCAGCAGACGCACATTTTTCCGTGAATTAAAAAAAAAACAACAAACCAAACCCAAACAAAAATGTATTACTCACACTGCTTAATAGGCTTCTGGAAGGCTCTTAGATTTTATGGTTGCTACAGATACTGCTACACATAACAAGGCAGCTGTAGCTTTCAAACAGATGATAACCCAATCATTTTGTTGACAACTAATTTTGATCACACATGCAATTAAAATTAAATGCAAGGCCTGTTTGGTAGTTTTTGGGGGACAGAGGAGTAACATCTAAGTGATGTAAATCCTATATAGCAAGCAAGATCAGTTTTGAATGTAAATTTATTTTCTGTTTGTTTGTCTACTTGCTTTTTTTTGAAACAACATAAATACATAGGAAACAATACATCAGGAAAATCTAGGAAATCGAACCTAAAATTACCTTTTTCCTTTGTCCTCGCAAAGGAAGGCCGACAAATGCTCATGAGTTTCCATTCATCATGTTTCATAAGAAAATAGGAGATGGTGGAATCTGACTGATTCACTCACACGGATCCTCCTCCAAGACCGATGTGCTTAACAACTAAAGAAATTTCAACTATCTTTCTAAGAAATCTGAGTTTTATCCTAAGTCACATTGATCATCGGTCACATTTGAAAGGTTTAGAATAATGATTTGAATTATTATCTTGATTAGGAGATGTTGCTCTTAGGTACTATTGCACCAGGTTATAAATTCAGTCTGTCATATAGTCCAGAAATGATTGAAGTATTTAACTTTCTTAGTATTTATATTTCTTAGAAAGATGTCTGACTTTTCCTCTTCTGTTCTCTACTAGTCATGATAATTCCAGCATTCCATTTTACAATTTTCTTATTTACACCACATCCACAAATACATTCTTGCAGCTGTTCCTCATGTGATTATTTCTAGTAGTGTCATTGTGGTTGCCCATGTGAATAAGGCTTATTGTTGTGGTATACCATCATAGGCTACAAATATGCAAAATTATAAAGGGACAGGAAACTTTCAAACCTTTAAAATATTTTCTTTTGGTTTTGGATATGAACTGTTTTTTGGGTTTGCTTGGCTTGTTTTGTTTTGTTTAATTTTGTTTTAAGACTGCCCTGCAGCTATTTAAAAGTTCCTTTAAAAAGTTTAAAAACTGCTTCCACTGAGTTACTTTAGGTAAGTCAACCACAGCAAGCAGTTAGCAGGCAGTTTCAAAATCTGCCAAACCAAACACTTGGCCAGTAGAAATTAGCAATTGTGCAGTTATTTTAACAGCTGTATGTTGTATTAAAATATAAATCTTTACAATAAAATATTCTCCAATAATTTTATTTTATGACAGTATACTGCATTTATTTATGACAATGTTTCTTACTGTGACTATGTTTATTATAAAAGGCAGTCAGAAGAATTGGCAAGGAAGAAGCACAGGAACCAAAGCCTAGCATTTTAGAGTATATATTTATACCAGAGAACAAGCTCCTAAATACACTACTTGAACAGATACTGGACAAGCATGCAATATACAAAAAAAAAATCTGTTTTCCTTTTCTTGTGAACAGGATATGGTGAAAACTGTTCCCTGGAGCCAGCAAGGATCTCTGCTGCATCAGTTCCTCTGCCATGGAGGTAGGAACTGCAAGCTTTAGGACTCACCTGTAGTGTAAACAATCACTGCTCAATCTCTTTGATGAATACAGATCACGTCCTATTATTTGTTTCTCAGATCATGTCTTGGAACTGTACCTAAACTGACCTCGAAACAAGGAACACTTATCCAAATTCTTCGAGTATGAAGAAGTTACCTAGTCAGAATGGAAGAAATGTGAGCTATGTCGAATTAAGGGAATGAGCAGACAAGTCAATAATGGAGGATTTGCGGTCATACAGACTACTTTGAATTACAGTGTCTGCAGGAGACCTCGTCAGTACTTCCATGTGTTAAGAGGTTATCAGCTATCTTCCCTGCTGCTCTGAGTTTAAAATGGGTGGGGAATCACAAACATTAACACTGCAAGAAATGTTTTACTGATTTGTGTAGTAAGGGATGTAGTCTCATAATAACAAATATTGGGCATGAACACTGATGAAGTACCAGAATCATTCTGCAGTTTTAATGGAAACATCTTTGACAACATCAAAGAAAGACTGATTACAGATAAGAAATCCGAGAATCAGCATATGGTCTGGCTTAGCTGGAAATCTCCATCCCTACTGAGAAGAGAAATCCTCTTCTAAAGGTTTCAACAAGCCTTATGCTGAAGAAAAAAGAAAGATGTATCCCATGGTATGCTCTTAAGCAGCTGCTGGTGGTCATGGCATGACATGAAACATCTCCTAAAAGTACACAGAAATCCTAAAGAGCAGTTCAGGGAAAGCTGTGAAGGTAAATAAACATTTAAAATTGTAGAAGTTAAACTCTAAATAATTTAAAAATACGAGTTTATTGGTACAAAACATTATGCATCTATTTTTACTTTTGTTAAGTGTAGCCTTTATTAACTTGGTCCAACAAAAGCTACCTAAACTGAGTTTAGACAAACCAAAGTAAACAAAATCAGAGCAGCCACTCGGAAGTCCTGCATCAATTTTCTATCAGGTTTAAAATCACACAGTTGTCGTACTCCATTGAAAATAGAAAAAAATTATGTGGAACTCAGTTCATATGGCATGACTAACTCTCCAAAAGATGTTAGCAATACTCATGGGTAGATTCTTATAACTAATGCTGAAGAAGGAGTACTATGCCAGAATGAAACTGAATGAAACTGATTGACTGATAAACTGAAGGAAGTATCAGAATTGTCTTATGAGTCAGTAGAAAAGACAGAAAGTGAATTATTTTGTATCCTCATGAACTTGCAGAGGAATTTATTTACATAGAACAACAGTTACCCTGGTTGGAGTTCAGCCAGGTCATGGGAGGTAACATCACCTCCGCTTTTAAGAAAAAAAGAAGCTACATTTCTGCCACGCATCAGTGCAGAGAAAGATTTAGTTTGCTTGTATTAATTCGGTAATACCTCTGCTGAACATGAGAAATAAAATTGGAAAAACAAGCCTTTAAAATTGAACATGAATGGGTAGAAAGATCATGGACTATTTACTTGGTCCTTCCTCAAGTTTCTATTGGCAGGGTTACAAGAACTAAGCCTAAAACACAGAGTTACACTGGAACTAATTACATCATTCTGCAAAGCAGGCAATGGACGTTTGATGAGCAGTAACATGCTGGAAATTACCGCTGGAAACTTCCACTAAATGCTCCTTCCTTTCACCTCATGATATAGCCAGATTTCCAGGTAAGGGATAAACCAGAGTAATTTTTGCATTTCCATTTACGAGCAGCAGAAACATGTATGTGCTCTTTTTATCTAATATAATCAAAGGAAACAATCTCGAAGTAATTTACAGTACATCTGCTCAGTGGAAATACACCTTTATTCTACCTTACACTAAGTAGATGTTTTCAGGTATTTGAAGTTAGGATGAACTTTGTAGACCTGGGGACAGCATCTGATTAAAAAATGGTGTTACCTTCAAAAGGCATACTATGGATTTTATGGGGGAGAAGAGATTAGTGCAGTATAATCAAAGTAATTTTTAAATGCTCATACCTTTCTGTACATAAACTTTGGCACGCTCTTATGTTCCAGTGGGGACGGTGGGGAAAAACTAAATGCTGCTATTCAGAAATATCTGTGTGGACTGCTTGTATAATATTTGGAAGGGTAGATTAGCTGTATCTGGGACAAAGTCAGTCTTAGCCAAATGCAGCAAAAAACACTCCATTATTCTGTTCAGGCTTTGGGAGAATTTTAAAAAGGAGCTCAAATGAACCTACTCCAGCACATCACTGAATGGGTTAGTATGTTTGAAGATGCTATAAAAGCTATCTACCAGCAGTATTGTTTTACTTCGACTTTTACAAGTATAGAGAACTAATAACTCATTTTAAATTACTGCTAAAATGCTATCAAAATGCAGCTTTTTATGCTTCTGCCTTTTAGACCACTAAAAAAAAGAAACAACCTCCCCCCCNCCCCCCCCCCCCCCCCCATCTTCTCCGGATTTTAAGATCCACTTTTAAGTTGTTTATTATTTGTAAAACCTCCAGACTGTCTGCTTAGCTAATATTTAGTGAGTACACACTTGCTTCCTCTGATCTTTTAGCACCTACTCTGGCCATATCATAGAATAATCTGAGTTGCAAGGGACCCACAAGGACCATCAAGCCCAAATCCTGTCCCTGCACAGGGCATCCCCAAGAGTCACACCATGTGCCTGAGAGCATTGTCCAAATGCTTCTTGAACTCTGTCAGGCTGGTGCTGTGACCACTTCCCTGGGGAGCCTGTTCCAGTGCCCAACCACCCTCTGGGTGAAGAACCTTTTCCCTGATATCCAATCTAAACTTCCCCTGACTCAGCTTCATGCTGTTTCCTCAAGTCCTGTCACCGGTCACAAGAGTGAAGAGATCAGTGGCTTTTGGCTCAACAGCTTTTTCCTTAACTGAAAGGATTTTCAGGCCAGAAAGGTTATGATGATCTTGACCTCCACAGCAACAAAAGCCAAGAAATTTTATAATGTGAGCTCTGCTTGGAGTCCATAACTTCAGGGATGACTTAGATCACAGAACTTAGAAAAGCTATTGAATCTTAATTTAGAAATTGGGAAATAGAGCTTAGTGGGTCCTTAGGGATAATACCAAATAACTCCTCTTGTGGCTAAAAGAGGAGGATCTTACTCTAGATGAGTATAATTTCGCCTGCCATTTCTTGGTTCTCACTGTCATCTTAGCTGACAGATTAAAGAGACTTTTAATATTTGAAATTCTCTTGCAAATCCAAGTACATTATGATCAAGGTTTTGTATAAGCCAGACAGATGCTTCTTCATTCTCTCACTGCAAGGCAGATTTTCCTGGCTTTTCCAGTTTGTCAATTATTTGTGTTAAAATGCAATACCACAATTTTGGTAAAGGTTTGATGAATGCCATATATAACATCATCGTTATTACTTCTTAATATTCCTTCACTTTTAAATCCAAAGTTTGTACCATAAATATGAATCTTTTTGAGTTCTTCTTCACCGCACTGTAACACCTCTATAATTTGACTTTAAAATATTCTTTGTACTTAGATGCCTTTCCTCCCTATAAATATTTACAGCTGCATCTATTTTTTTTTCAGATAAAGCTATGCTGCAAGTTTTGTATTAAAATATTTTTGAATAGAATATTAGCATTCAATAGAATATACCATAATGTCTTCATAGAAACTCATAACCATACAGCGCCCCTTGCCAGGTGAAATACTAATCCCCTTAAGCAACAGGCCTAAATTTCAGCAAATCATGTTGATATTAGAAACTCAGTAATTCTTTAATTCCTACATATGATTCTTACTTTTGACTTTCATGATTTTGCCAAAGATTCTCATCATGTTATTTTAGCTCCAAACCCCCTTTGCTTTACATTTCTAATGGACACCAAATCAGTTTCTCTTCTTCATTTCTGGAACAAATGCAGGTCGATTATTACCATGAATGACTTAAAATCCCACAAAAGTCTGTGCCATGACTTAGTTGGTCTTCAAAGTTTAAATGTTTTAACCTTTACCGGTTGCTATTTAGCATCCTTATTAAGTACTGATTGAATAAAACATTTACAATTACATCCATGAAATATTACTGCATTATCCAGGTTTCTGTTAAAAAATAAATGCTTTTATGCATTGGCATTGTTATTGAAAGTTGTGTATTTCAAAGTAGCAGTCAAACCATGCCATTGTCTAGTTCTTTTTCTTTCTTGATCCTGATGTTTTAAAAAATTTATTCCCCTTGCCCTTAAGGCAATGATCCAAGACTTTCCATTCCTGTATTTAGCTACTATTAGTCATTCTCATTGTTTCACAACTGTAGTTTACCATTTCTGCTTATCAGTTTCCATATTTTTCCTTTTGTTTTATACACAGAATTGTCACTTTCTTTTTCTTTCTTTAGCTGAATGTGTTTAGCTGAAAAGAAACTCTGATGATTGCCATAACCTCATTTTTTGGGTATCCTTTGTGGTTTCCTTAAGTAAACTATCATTTACCTATTTTTCCTACACATCTCTACCTATACAGGTGTCATTCAGAATTTTTTTCAGACTTGGAACACTGTCTCTGTTCCAGCAAAATGCATAATATACATGGGAAATATTTATAGATAACAAACATGGTTAAGTTATGCAAACACAGTTAAATTATGCCATTTTACATTCAAGCAACCATTAAAATCTCTAGATTAGACTATTTTTATTTTGGTCAGAATTGTCAGAATTTAAAGCACCTGAGAGCTCTCAAAATAAAAAATTATTTAATTTTAGATAATAGTCATCTATTATTTATATAAAATCTAGGGCATGTTTACCCGTGGAGGTTTGAGACACAGACATATCCTACAGATTGAGATACAAAAACTAAAAAGATGATCGTAAGATAGCTCATTCTAGCTAAATGTTTACATGGCTGCTCATCCAGTTCTGTATTCAGATAATCTGTCTCAGCAGTATGCAATTTTCTGATTTATCAGCCTAAACATTGACTCATAAACACACCAGGTCTTGGATTTGTGAAAACAGAAACTCTAGTGATCTTTACTGGGCCTGGCACGTCACCCTCCCCCTCTGCACATTACATCTTTCTTACGGTATAAACTAGTTTGAACACTCAAATTGTGACAGACATCCTACTAAAAAATCCCAGCTTGTGCATTCGAATAAATGAGCCTTTGAAGCAGGTCTGCAGAGTATCTGTAGGAAAGATCCTTCAAGGACAAAACTTTGTCTGAGATAAAATTGTGTGCGTTTGAACATTTTTTATCCTCTGTCTTTCTGAAGGAATTACCTCAATTACTTGGAATCTTATTAGTTACAGATGTGTCTGTGAGGCATCCAAAAAAGTAGGCCCTTTATCCAGCAGGCATTTCTTGAGTATGTATCCTCAGAGACAAACACTTTGTGCTATTTTTTTTCCACCTGAAAGCACCCTTACCCCTCGTCCACAGCACTCAGTCCCTCTCTCCGTCCCTCCACCAGTGGTAAGCTGTATATTCAGTGTAGAGAAGTGTAGTTAGTTTATATAAAAAGGTGCTTAAGAAGATAAAGGTGCACAAGCTCTAATGCTCTCAAATGCTCCAGGCATTTAAACGTGTCTAATGCTTGCATACCTTCCAGCAGTGCTGCTAGCCAGGCTCTCAGCAGGAATTCATGGTAATTAAGCATGCTAGAGGCATCCACACTTTTACAGAATCACAGAATCAAATTCTTAGGATTGGAAAGGACTTCTGGAGATCATCTAATCCAGCCTCCCCGCCAAGGAAGGGTCACCTGCAGCAAGTGACCGCCCCCGGCAACCTGTTCCAGTGGTCAGAAAGTTCTTCCTCATCTTGAGATGGAAATTCTTGTGTTTACGGCCATTGCTTCTCATCCTGTCGCTGAGCACCACTGAAGAGTCTGGCAGTACCCTCTCGACACCTGCCTTTGAGATATTAATAGGCGTTGATGAGATCCCCTTGCAATCTTTTGTTCTCTAGACTAAACAGGCCAAGATCCCTCATTCTCTCCTCGTAAGAAATGCTCCAGATCCCTCATCACCTTTGTGGTCCTTACTCACAAAAGGACACGTGCAACTTTACCTACAAATCGATACTATTTGTGAGGGCAAAAAAGGACAAGAAAGTGCTGCAGCTCCAGCACCCATTTCCCAGGGTTTTGGACTCTTTCACTTACACAGCCCCACGTGCATGGGTATGTGTGTCTACAGGCAAAGAATCATGTAATGGACAAGGTTGAAAGGGACCACAGTGGGACACCTGGTCCAACCTCCCTGCTCAAGCAGGGTCATCCCAGAGAACATGGCACAGGATTGTGTCCAGGTGGTTCTCGCATATCTCCAGTGAGGGAGAACCCTCAATCTTTCTGGGCAACCTTTTCCAGTGCTTGGTCACTCAGACAGTAAAGAAGTTCTTCCTTATATTCAGGTGAAACTTCCTGTGCAGTTTCTGCCCTTTGCCTCTCGTCCTGTTGCTCAGCACCACCGAGCAGAGCTTGGCTCCACCCTCTTGGCACCCCCTCTTCAATACCGATAGACATTAATGAGGTCCTGCCTCAGTCTTCTCCAGGCTGAACAGGCCCAGCTCTCTCAGACTTTTCTCCTAAGAGAGATGCTCGAGTCCCTCATCATCTTTGTCCCCCGCCGCTGGACGCACTCCAGGACTCTCTTGTATTGTGCTGGACACAGCATTCCAGATGTGGCTTCATCAGAGTAGTGGGGCAGGATCACTCCCTCCCCTGTGCAGGTACAACCAGGAGCAGCAGCGGCCGGGGCACGGCGCGGGCGGGCACAG
>VZRR01004514.1:1659-32218 GCA_013398015.1 Oreocharis arfaki | reverse complement strand
GGCCAGAGGAGATAAAAATGCCACTGACTTGGCTCCCAAAAGAGCGGAAGAGGAGCAGGATCTAAAATAGCAAACCTTTGTGGACGTGGGGGGTCAAGCCAAAATGGAAGGGCAGAAAGGAGAGACAGGCGGTTCTGCATCGGCGCAGGTGAGTAAAACTGGTAACGAGCTGTGGGACGGGACGCCGACCAAGCCTGCTTCTGAGCCTTGTATTGAACCACCTGGCTATGTGCCACCTACAAACCCTAGGACAGACTGCCCTACTTCCCCCACTCCCGCAAAACCGCTTTATCTGGATGCGGCTGTTCCACTGGTGAGATCAAGGTGGCCCAGGGAGCCCCCTCCACTCACAGATTTGTGAGAGCCAGGCATGGGAGGACCATGGGACTACGAGAACAGCTTTGATGCTAAAAACCCCTGCGCGTGGCTGAGGCAGGGAATGCAGCTCCTGTTGCTCCTGAAGGGGAGGCAGGCCTGTGTTCTCCCTTGGAACACCCCTTGGTCCTATCTTGGGAACCCTCCAGTACTCACCATGGGACGGAGCCGCTCCGGCGGAGTCGCCGTTTTTCCCCCTCCTCCTTCCCTGGTGGCGGCTGCAGCCGCTGCATCCANCACAGAACTTCCACCAGTATTCTGATCCCAGGAGACATTTCTCTTCCATTTTCTATATGTCAGTTATATTGGATTATGCAGGGAATAGGACCCTAGATAGGGTCCCTGTAAAGTCCCTGTTCAGGCGCCAGGTGTCGCAGTTGAGGCGAGCACAACACACACAAGTTCCAGTATCGAATGCAGGCAAAAACCATTTATTCCAAAAGCCAGTGTCATATATATATATATGTATACTTTTGTATGTTTATCATTCATGTCACTTATCCACTGGTTGCTTAACTACTACGATAGATTCATTGGCTATTTTAACTAGACCATACTATTATTAGTTATCTACAACATAGGCATTCTAAGCATCCAAGAAAACACCAGCTGCAGCTGTGTTGCTGTTTTCTCCTTCTATTGTTTTGAATTTCTTGCTTCTGTTGACTAAGTTTCCCACGAGTAGACATGGATTGTGCCGAGATCAATGTCAGACTCAGACTCAGACAGGCTTGCTGACCTGCTGTTAATCCCCACAGACTGGTCTTAGTGAAATTTTTTTACAAAGAAGGGAAGGAAACAACTAGGCAATTTCATACAGCTAAGCAAGTAAGTCTTGGTTTCATTATACTGCAATGTGTCACATGCATGAGGATTCAAAAGTATTGAATTCAAATGCACAATGTAAATCACATCACTTGCACTGCATTAGCTTGCTGATTCCAATTAAAATGCACAAAAACTAATCCAGTTTAAAGAAAAAAAAAAGGAATGCAAGTGTTCTTGCACAACAATAAATCAAACCAGCTCTCTGCTATTCTTCCCAGCAAAGAGTTGCAGTGTGGACAGTTGGTACTGCCACCAATTAATACTAATAAAACGAAAACCCCAGTGCCCTAAACTAATCTTAAGCTGTTGTGAATGAAGACACGGACCCTCTTGCTTCCAAAGAGAATCAAGTTTATTACCATTGTGCAAGGCCTTATATACTGTACGACTATGCTAGGCTTTTATACTGTGTTAAAAATACTCTGGCTAAAATTATACTTGTTAGCATTCTTTGTTAACTAAACAAACACACACTTGCCGCATGCCACCTCCTGCATTGCTGTCCATGTGTTCCTCTGACCAACCAGCACCCTGATCAAGCACTGTCCAGGTGAAGCTTGCATGACTTGTTTTTGTCTTCTTGCCAGCTGTACATTTCCCAAAGTGCTTTTCGTGAATTGTCAGAGAGCAAAAGTGAACAAAGTGAGCAAAGGCTCATACTTATTCTATGAGACTTTTCTTGTCTCCCACATTAAACCATCTGTATGAAATTAAGAGCACTATCCACATTTCAACTTTTCCCTTATATTAGCACACCCAAAGTAATTGGGAATCAGCATGATGATAAATACAACAAATATGAGAAGTTGCATACTTGCACCCTGAAATTTCAGATGAGCTTTTGCCACAGGGGACTGAGGCAGCGGCATAATGCAAGAGATGTAAAGTCCTGAAATTGTCAGCAGCAAAAAAACTGATCTGAGAGGGAACAAGCTCCACCATAAAGGAAAGGATAGTCTAGAAGTGCATTTTGTTTTATGCTTGATAAAACACAAAAAAGAAATATACTTATTTGCCATATGTATATATGCTGGATTTAACTAATTAACTACAAATATAAGTATCTAAAATTTAAGTCTGGTTCACTTTAAAATGGTAGTTTATTTCTTTTAAACAATGCAACCGTTTTCTGTTTCCATACACTGTAAGTGTGTCCAAAGAAATAAATCGCTGTGCTTTTTGTTTTCCTCAGTAAAGGAGAAACGCAACTTGGTCAAGAGAACAAGCAACAGTTGTATTAGCCATGATATAATGATTTTCCTCTGAAACAGCAATAATAAATAGTTGGTTGTGCTAGTGTATTCTTCCCCTGGTTAGTGAAGCTCTCTTGACTAAATTACAGTCTGTCAAGCAGTGTATTAAATAATCAAGAGTATAAACTGCCAGTAATAGATGAACGTGCAGAGGTTCTTTTCTTTTAGATCAAGCAGCAATACACTCAGACATCTTTTTAGTGATTATGACACAGCCTTATTAAATGAAGTGAGGTACATTTTCCCCCTTCTGAATGGTGTTTTTGTTTGCCTCCGTCCCTACTACTGGGTGTTTTACTGGCCTCCAAACAGGGTCAGTCAGGTTCTTCTTCTGAGTGGTTACAATTAATTCAGGAGGTTCAAGTGGTGCTTTACCAAGCGCATTGCCAAGTTCTTGTCAATACTAAATTTCTCCTGCTATCACATTCTCCATTCTCTCTGCTTTGTTAGTTTGCAGAGATCACATATGAAGAGTCTGCAAACAATGATCTGTAAATCCCTGTGGACTCCTCAACTTTGGGCAACAGCAGCTAGTTCAACTGCTCAGCAAATCCTGATTTATAGGGAGCAGTTCCTTCCCTTTCACACCTTCCAACTGAATATAGATCATGAAGTTGTTCATCCATCAAAGAACATTTTCTGTCTTAAATGTGATGCTTCATGTATATTGACTTTGCAAGTGCTCACAGTGCCAGTTTGTACTTGCTAGGGAATTTCTTCATTTCCTGTCTCTTTGTTCATTGTCTTTGTCCATGCTCCAATGTTTAGTGATTTTGTATTACCTTCTCCCTGACACAGCAGAACAGAGCAGTCAAAGGCCAGAGCAAAAATACTGCAGACAACTCCAGCCATGTCACAAAACATTTGCACTCGTGTTCCTTTCTAGCATGTGAGTTTAATTGAGATGAAAATATTTCTATACTGATAAACTACAGTAACTTTGCTTATCCCAAAATCTTCCTACAGGAAATAACAGCCATGAAAACGGTGAAGCATCACTCTGTGTGGACCCAATCAAGGCCATGAGGAGGGCACGAAGCTGGGAAGCTTCCACCATACACAGTCTTGGTTATTTATACCTCAGAGAATTTTGTTGAATTTAGAAAAGGAAGATGAAGGAAAAAAACCCCTTGATTTTTATTACAGGTTTCATAACAAATAACAATGTCTCATAACAGCAATAACAATGAAGTGCTGGGTTTCTTTGACCTTAAGCAAAGGGCAGGAGGACAGAAGTGGTGGCTACCAAGATATTTTAAAGAACCCTGTGCCCTTTGTTTTGTTTCTCCAGAGCTGTTTTTTGGCAACCTCTGATGAAGCAGATACCTGTCCAAGCTGAAAGTGTGTCCCCAGCCCATTATATTGGTCATGAATCATAATTGCTTATTAAGGTGCTGCAGGCACTTTTCCCAAGAAATTTGAAGTAATTTTTACAATACTTCAAGTATTCAGGGATTTTTAAATAAACAACATAAATGACCATTTTAGTGAATATAAGAGCACTATACCTCTGTTTGGGGATTAAGGAAACAGAAGTAATTCAAATAAACCTTTGGGAAGTGAGGAGGAAGCCAGCCTGAGGAATTAATGTCACTTCTATTGAACTGGCAGGCAGACTGTGAAGTCTCATCTGAGGAGCAGGAAAGATGCATTTTTACTGCTTTATTGCATTCAAATTCTGCAAGAGTAAACCAGCTGTGTTGAAAGTGACTCTAAGCAAGTGTAAGTGTGGCATGCTGTGCTGGGTGAAATACAGAAGCCACGAATTCTTCCTTATTTTGTGTCAGGTTGACAGGGTTTTTTTGTATTTGTTTTCTTTAAGGTGTCTTCTCTATGGGTAGTTGAAGGACTTTATTTTAAAAATCATTTATAAAATGCCAAGATTTTTGATTCTGTGAGACCAATTCCTTTAGCTGTGTTGACTCAATAACAAGCAGTTTTGAACATTGATATTAAATTATAAAGTTACATGGACTGCACTGATGATGGAGGCATAAAACAGTACAACCAGCCTTTCTGAAAAAGAATTTTAATGTATTGTTCAGGCTTGGATTTCAAAGCTGTGCTTTATCTTAACAACTACCTCTAAGACAATAAACAAAGAAAAATAAATAGAACCCTAAAACTTGACCACAACTGCTGCTTGTCATGTTCTGAATGTGTCACATTGTATGCATTGCATAAGGCATCCACTGGCACACCATTTCCTGCACCATGCCCTGCTGTAAACAACTGCAGAACACACTGTTTTCTTCCAACAGTGAATAACACCTCAGTCAACAGCTTATTAGCCTTTGGCTTTTATTTTTGACTCCCTTTAATCCATGTTCTTCTTTATATACTTCCTACATGCTCTGGAATCTGGAGTAATGGTTTTTTCCTGAAATACAACTGAACCAAGAACTCTACCTAATATTCCTGCTTCTTTACAAAGAGATGGCCTGCCCAAATATAATTTATAACTAAAGGAAAAACTACTCCATTGCTTATACTCCCATGTGAGAACTCCTTTTTAATATGTAAACCTTTGCAACTTCAAATTTTTTCTGAAAAAAGCCTGCCTAATAATTCATAGAAATGAAGGCATGCAGCCTTCAAAATTTTTCCAAAAATTCAAGGGCTGCAACCTCAATCTCTGCTCTGTTTATTTGTTCTGAGGTAGCACTACCACAGGGATTTCCAAAGTACCTTCAAGAAGTTACATTCAAGAAAATACACTGCCTTTTCAATATTGGAACTAAAAAAAAAAGTTACCTACTGAATGTTTGCAGACATGTTGAAGTTTCTGCATTCTCCCACCTGTATCGCTGCATCCAGCTCTGGGATCCCCAGCACAGGAAGGACATGGACTTGTGGGGAGAGTCCAGACAAGGGACACAAAGGTGATTTGCAGGATGGAGGTCCTCTGCTATGAGGAAAGGCTGAGGGAATTGGGGTTGTTTAGCCAGGAGAGGAGGAGGCTCTGGTGCGACCTAATTGTGGCCTTTTAGCAAGGGCCTAATTTATAAGGAGAGGTCTAATAAATAAGGAGAAATCTGGAGAGCAATGGTTTACAAGGTTATGGAGTGACAGGACAAGGGGGGATGGATTCAAACTGAAAGAGGGCAGGTTGAGACCAGATATTGGGAAGAAATTCTTTACTGTGAGGGTGGTGAGGCTCTGGCACAGGTTGCTCAGAGAAGCTGTGGATGCTGCCGTTCCTGGCAGTGTTCATAGCTAGGTTGGATGGGGTTTGGAGCAACTCGGTTTAGTGGAAGGTGTCTGTGTCCACGGCAGGGTGGTTTTACTAGATGACCTTTGAAAGGAATGAGATACATATGTCTTTACAAACAAACTGTGGGTCTGCGGATAGGTAAAAGCTAGATACTGGGAGGAATTCCACCGATTGATGAAAGGAGTGAGAGGGATTTGTCTTTACAAACGAACTCTGGGTTTGCTGATAGGTAAAGATAGATACCGAGAGACGGAAGAAGCAATGGGAAGAACCATAAAAAAGAAAAGAAAAGAAAAGAAAAGAAAAGAAAAGAAAAGAAAAGAAAAGAAAAGAAAAGAAAAGAAAAGAAAAGAAAAGAAAAGAAAAGAAAAGAAAAGAAAAGAAAAGAAAAGAAAAGAAAAGAAAAGAAAAGAAAAGAAAAGAAAAGAGGGGGGGAGGAGGGAGGAGGGGGATATACATCAGAAGGGGGTCTGTATTAATCAATTTGGGAAGTCTGTACCTCTCAAGTACCTCAGCCAATGGGGAAAGAGAGAGGGAAATGTGGACGGGAAATTAGGATAAAAAGGAGGTTGCATCCTCTAACAATGTGAGAGATCCCAGGGGAATGCCCCATGCGGTCTCCCTTTATTCAAATAAAGTAACAGGACTCCTCTGTCTCCTTTTTGGACATAAACCTCTAGTGTTTGTGAATTAATTTTCCTGACACCTTTAAGGTCCTTCCGACGCAAATCATTCCATGCTTTCCCTAGTTGCTGCTCTAGGTGCTGTGAAGAGGGGAAAAGGGGGAAAAAAAATCACATTTATCTTTGTTTATCGCTCTATTAGGACAGGACAGAGCCAAAGCCTGGGGCAAGAAATGCCCATTTCGGCCCGTTTCAAGCCCCGCTGTGATTTCCGTGAAGCCGACAACAAACTTTTATCCCTTTTTATCCTTATCTCGCCTTTATCCCGTTTTATACCTCTCATCCTGCTGCTCTCGGGCCGCGCGCACTCACCACTCCCCATCGGCGCTATCGGCGTTCGGCGCATCGACTGCTCTGGGAGCGGCTTTGCCGCTTGCGCTGCGTCCCGGCAGGGCGGGACAGGTTGGCAGCCATCGGGAACGGTGGACGGGCAGGAGAGCGGAGGTGAGGGGGTCTGGGATCCAGGATCTAGGATCCAGGATCCAGGCGGGCGGGTTGGGGGGCTGGCTCGGGGTTCCCTCTCTGGAGCTTCTGTCCCGCCGTCGCTGCCCTCGCCCGCCCGGAGAGGGCAGGAGAGGGGCGGGTGTGCGGCCTGCGGGCGAGCAGACATACAGATAGACAGGCTGCCCCCCAGGCTCGCGGTGCCGCTGCCCGGGGCTGCGAGGTGTCGCTGGCGTTAGCAGCTGTCGCGGCCAGGGGTCGGAGCGCCCCGGCCGCCGCTAACGCCTCCCCTGTGTGCTCTGCCCGCAGGCAGGTTCGCAGGTGCCGCCGAGAATGGACATCAGGCCGAACCACACCATCTACATCAACAACATCAATGACAAGATCAAGAAGGAAGGTACTGGTGACTGACGGTCGCCTCTGGAACGGGGAGGTTGTCCAGTGGGGCCTGATAATGCGCTTGCACACGGCACTTGTCTTACAAACGGGACTCTCGGGGCTCTGAAGTGCCGAGCAGGAGGTGGTCATGAGCCGAGCTCTCGGCAAACGCCTTCTTGTAATGAAACAGTAGCTAAAGCAAACAAATGCACCTCCCACTAGATCAGGTTGCTCAGATTTCCTTACAGCCCAGTCTTGAACACTTTCAGGGTTGGGGAGTCCAGAACCTCTCTGGGCAACCTGTTCCAGTGCCTCACCACCTTGGCTGTAAAGAATATTTTTCCCAATATCAAATCTAAGCCTCCTCTCAGTTTGAAGCCATTCCCCCTTGTCTTGTCAGTCTAAGCCCTTGTAAATAGTCTCTCTCCATCCTGTAGGCTCCCTTCAGGTACTGGAAGGCCACAATTAGGTCACCCCTAAGCCTTCTTTTTCCAGGCTGAACAACCCCAAATCTCTCAGCCTTTCCTCATAGGAGAGGTGTTCCATCCCTCTCATCAACTTGGTGGCCTCGCACCAACAGCTCCATGTCCTTCCTGTGCTGGACATCCCAGATCTGGATGCAGCACTGCAGGTGGGGTCTCACCTGAGCAGGGCAGAGGGGCAGAATCCCCTCCCTCACCTGCTGCCCACCCTGCTTTGGATGCAGCCCAGGACATGGTTAGTTTCTGGGCTGTGAGTACACATGTCCAGCTCATGTTCAGCCCTTTCTCCACCAGCACCCCAAGTCCTTCTCCCCAGTGCTGCTCTCCATCTGTCCATCCTCCAGCCTGGATTGATTGATACTGGGGGTTGCCCTGACCCAGGTGTAGCACCTTGCACTTGGTCTTGTTAAATCTCTTAGGACACCCATGGGTTAATGGTAGGGTGTCAAATTGCCTGTTAAGATTACAAATTATTTTCCATTTCAGTACAGTTCTTGAAGTAATTTTTAGGAAAAATGTTCTGATAGAAAACCTTTTATTAATTAAAAAAAATAGTGCACTATGGTTAGTCAGGAGAAAATGGATAGAGTAACAGTATTACCAAGAAAATAACAGTATTACCAACTGATATTACCAAGTCTCAACAGCAATGAAGAAGAGGCAGCATTCTTACATTGCTAAAATAGTTCAAATGTAAGGTTTCTGTGTTAGAATGATTGCACAGTACACGTGATATATTTAGCTTGATTTGGATAGGACTAAGGTTTAATTTGGCATATATGGAGTTGATTGTAAATAATTAAAGTAAATCCATTGCAGCTGTAAGGTGCAGTAGGATCATACAAAAATCACTTGGATCCAGAATATGCAAAAGTACTTCACGTGAGGAGAAAATTGATTAAAGAGTTACAACCAAAATTTCCAACTTTAACTAGCCTTTGGGTAGTTACTGTTTTGCTCTATTCTTGTTTTAAATCATATCTCTTTACTGCTGCTTGTTTCAGTTTTGATTTTCTGATCAGTCTGAGATGACTGTCACACATCATACTTGATTGTGAGAGGGTGTGTGTATATATATATATGAAAATATGTTTTTACATACCAGTATGTAATTGTTACTCCTTCAGAATGGTAGAATGGATGGCACTACAACTTCTTCACTACCTGAATCTTTGAGGTGTGAAACCAAGTGTTGCACACCAGCTTACAAAACCTGGACAAATAAACTTGGAGTGATGCAACAGTTTTGACAAACTCATATACTCACTGTGTGAGCTAAAGCTCATAAAAAACATTGTTCCCGAAGGACAGCAGACTCGGTGGAAGTAGAAATTTGCATGTAACCCATTATAATCTGTTTTCTCCTTTGGTCCCCAGAGCTGAAGAGGTCCCTGTACGCATTATTCTCACAGTTTGGTCACGTGGTCGACATTGTGGCTTTAAAGACCATGAAGATGAGAGGACAGGCATTTGTTATATTTAAAGAACTTGGATCATCTACCAATGCTTTGAGACAGCTACAAGGCTTTCCATTTTATGGGAAACCAATGGTAAGTTACTTTGTTACCTTTGTAAAGAAGAAAAATACCCTGATGGTATGATACAGTGTTTTGTTCCTTGCACCTTGGGAGTGAACTGTCATATGTAGTTGTTAGCAAACGATTACTCAGTTACGTCTCATCCTAATGAGTATCTGCATTTGTGCAAGCTGGAGGGATGCTGAAGAGACTGCAGTTACAACACACGAACACTTTGAACCTAACATTCAGATTTCCTAATTGGGGGCTTTTTGTTTTTCTGTGCTGGATTAAAGTTTTTAAGATCTTAAGTACTTCATTTTACTCATCATGTCTTCCATTGAACCAGTTAAATTAATTCTGTAATATTATTGAAATTAGATGTTTTCAGTCACTTTGTGTAGAGTAACATTAACTACTCTTAGATTTGTAATGAATAGCTAGAATATAATGTGGTTTTTTTGAGGTAACAGTGAGGAGGGTGGAGATCTCCACAGTTTACTTTCCAGATGTGACCAGTGATTTTTTTTTAATTGATGGATAGTTCTTCTTGACCATAGATCACCAAACCAAGTAACTGCATTTCAGTATAACTTCAGTGAAACAAATATAATGCTGGTTTATAGAACATGATTCAGTAATGTACTTAATAACATGCAGAATAGCACAATTGACCTGCTTTGTTCTTGCCTGCTTGGATAATTACACATCTCTTAATTCTGCAACTGTTTGTGAGGTGTAACAATACATGCAAATGGCCCACAACTTCAGCAATGGATGGGTACATTACTGCTGGCTCTTAGCTCATGGCTTTGAGCACTGAAGAGAGCAGTTGTGCTGCTGAGCCACAAGCTATTTGCCTTAGCACCTTCAGATTCTCTAATTAAATCCTTAACACAGAATTTTGCAAGCTCAGTCCTGCCATTTATCCTTAAGGAGTTTTTTGCTTAGTAGAACTCAATAAGAAATAAAAAGATTAAGGCTTCATAAGCTTTCAAATGTACTTCCCTCTTCAAACATTGACTGCAGCCTGTATACTCTAAGCACTAAACAAAAGCATTAAAAGAAATCTTAAGCTGCTGTGTGTAGTTTTGTATTGAGGTAGTCTATGATAGGAAAAACAGTAGGATT
This sequence comes from Oreocharis arfaki, assembly GCA_013398015.1. Classification (NCBI taxonomy): domain Eukaryota; kingdom Metazoa; phylum Chordata; class Aves; order Passeriformes; family Paramythiidae; genus Oreocharis; species Oreocharis arfaki. The sequence goes on along the minus strand of VZRR01004514.1, from coordinate 21,916 downwards.
GTGTGCATAAACAATAATGTTTTGCACCGGTATAGCTATACTTGCATCTGCTTAACATTCCGCCTTGGGGGGCCTTTGTCAAAAGAACAGCAGCATTTATGCAATCCTGTTGGGATTAAGGTGGGTACTTGACTTTTCTGTTTAAGAAGTTTGAGTTTTGCTGAACTCACATTCAGAGATCTGAGAAATCACTGTCAAATTTTAACTCCCCTTAAAATGGGATTGAAAACTCATAGTTTTAATAGAAGCTAGATCCAGTTTTCTCAAATGTCCTCTGTGTATCTCAGATGTATCTCTGTGTACATGTTACCTCGACAGATGTTAAAATGATGTTGTTAGATAAATGGAGTTCTGATTTTACTGATCTAAAATTAGTAGTTTACATATTAGGGGGTTTTTTTAGACCTCTGTAATTGTGTTCAGAATTAACTATGAGAATTGATTACTCTCTAACTGTACCTACACTTTATAACAATGTTTTTAATATAAAAAGCTCCTAAAAAAAAGTGTAAATACACAGTTAATGAAAGTGGAGCAAAATGTTCAGTATTATTAACTGCAGAATATACTCTGCTTTTCTTTTTTCTTTTAAAAAGCGTATTCAGTATGCAAAAACAGACTCTGATATCATCTCTAAAATGCGTGGGACTTTTGCTGATAAAGAAAAAAGGAAGGAAAAGAAGAAAGCCAAAACTCTGGAGCAGTCAGCAAACGCACCAAATAAAAAGAGTATCCAGGTAAGCTGCTTCTCTGTTTAGAAGGAAAAAAAATTAAAAGAAAAAACCCAAACAAACAAACAAACCCCATAAAAGCTATTCTAAATATTTTTTTTTAGGACTTATTTTTGTCTTGTGTGCTTTTCAATTCCCTAAATTGGGGTCTGTTGGTTATCTAGAGCTCTTGAGCATTTGCTAGAAGTTGAAGGACAAGAGGCTGGTTGTGCAGTTTTTGCTACTCCTTTTTTTGACTCCTTTGCTATTACCAAATGAAAATAAAGATGTAGGGCTAAAGTACAACAAACCAAAGTAGAAACTAGCCTCTTTTTAGAAAAAGAAAAAAAGGAGAGTGTGCTTATCTTTAGTACTGGCTTCAAGTGCTCAGACAGCTTTTCTCTTCAGTGTTTTAGTCCCATGTTACCCAGTAAGGACAGAAGAATGGTAAATGAGAATAAGATAATTAATTTCCATTAGATATTAGATGTTCAACGTTAGATTAACAGGAGTTAATCTAACAGGTTTGGAATTTATCTCCACTAAGGGTTGGCCCACCTGAACCAACAACATTTAGTAGTTTTTGTGCTAAAGTATAGCAGAAAACATCAAGGCACCTGACCAGTTTCCCCCAGTTTATGTACTCGACATGATGTTCTGTACTATGGAATACCCCTTTGGCCAGTTCTGGTCAGCTGTCCTGGCTCCCTTCTGGCTTCTTTTGCACCTGCTCGCTAGTAGAGCATGGGAAACTGGCAAGTCCTTGATTGAAACAAGCACTACTTAACAACAGCCAAAACATCAGTTTGTTATCAGTGTTACTCTCATACTAAATTCAAAACACACTGTACAAAGAAGAAATTTAATTCTATCCCATGTGAAACAAGGGTACCTGTCTAGGCCTTCATTTTCAAAATCTCTTCCTCCCTGTCTATTAACTAAAATCTTGTAATGTGGATAAATACTTGACTCAGCCATTAGATTGATCAAATAGTACTGATGTTATTTCTTTTGATTGCTTGGTTTTGGAGCTAAGCAAAATTCACATGCTTTGTTCCCTTTGGGAGGTATCTCATAGGCAGCAAATGTTCCTTGGATTGTAGCTCAAAAAAACCCTTAATATATGCCTTGAGTTGTAGAGAAACATGGTGATGTGTGCCTGTATATTACTAATGGAACACCTTTGTAAAACTGTTTTGTACTTATTTGCTAGGGAGCAACACAGAATTCAGCCAGTGCCCCAGGGACTACACCACAGAATCAGGTAATGCTTTTTTATTTTTATAACTAAAAGCACTGATGTTTATTCTCTATAAATAATAGTTTGTTACACATGGAAGCTTGAGGATATATTTTACAGTTTTGGTTTTGTCCTATGAGACATTTGTCTAACAGCTACATCACAGTAAACAAAACAAATCCCTCTTGTATTGTATCTGGTTGACAGGAAATGAGAATCTGCAGTTTCTCGTTACTATACAGAAAACAGCACTATTACCAAATCATACTGGATTCTTAGATTTGGACTGTGCTTAGTATCAGTTGAAGGATTCTTAATTTTTTTCATTGTTAATAAATTCCCTTTAACTTACTTTTTTCTAGTAGCAGATAAGGAGAAGGAAGACAGCACAGGGTGCCAAAATATCTGCCTAAAAGCTTTATTTCAGGAGTTTGGAGGTTCCCTTTTTCTTTTTTCTCACAAGTGTCTTATTTTCCAAAGGATTGTGTGGAGACGTAGGAAGAACTCCCTACACTTCATTCAGCTTGTCCTGCTCAGTGACTTTCTATATGATTCTTGTTAGAAGTGAAAGTGGTAAAGAGCCAGGATTTGCAGGAGAGCAGGTACCATAGAAGAATATCTTTGCCTGCCCTGCATCTTTCTTGAGTACTGTCATTGCATACATAATCAGCAGGGGAAAAGGTCTTGCTCCCTGGATTTTCAGGCACAATATGTGTATGTCAGTTTGCATCAAAGCACAGCACTGAGTGTTTGGGTATTTCTTTGAACTTCAGAAGTTTATTTTCTAACGGCAGTACCTGGAATATTTCCATCAGTAGAAGGAGATTGTTCTGCTGAGGCTTTAACTTACTTGGCACTGCTTTGAGGATGTTTGAAATTTGGGTGTCCGGTTTATTTTTACTTTTATAACGTACTCGACGACTTGAAGATTCCAGTATCAGCAAATGACTACTCAGCCTTGTCTGTGATGGTTGGCTACAATTTCATATTAGCAGGCAAATCTGTTAAAAGACTAAAGCTCTAAATCTAAAGGGGTTTCTAATTAAGAAATTTGAATTGAGCTCTGTAATAAAACCATGTGGCTTTTGTGAGTTTTGGTTGCCCAGAAGTATTCAGTATTTCAGTACTGCAGGTGAACGGGGCTTGGCTTCCCACTGCTTTCCGGAAGGATATGAGTCTTTCATACATTCTACCTCTGCCATACGGGTGTCTTGGACAGCACTGCAGCCGCTATTTGGGCACCTGGGTGCAGAGAGTACTGTAGTGTCAGCTCTTGACTAGTTGAGTTTAAATGCGACATCTAAGACAGTATGGTATTGTGATTTTTGTGGAAGTAAGAACCTCTCCAGATTCATATATCCGTATAAAAGAACCAAGGGGCTCTGTCTGCATATTGATAAAGGTGTGCTGAAGCCCAGATGGAATGTTGTGAGCGAAACTAAAGAAATGTGAGTCTTGGTTCAAATAATCATGCAGGAAGATGCAAAGGAACTGTATGCATCTATGTATAGTCTTCTGAGCTTTGATCTTCTGTTGTTGCAGGTGCCTGATAACCCACCAAACTATATCCTTTTCCTTAATAATTTGCCTGAGGAAACAAATGAGATGATGCTGTCCATGTTATTTAATCAGTAAGTTTTGAATAGAAATGATTTCTCCTTTGAATTCTTCTGTAACCCTGTGTGTGTGTTGTCAGTTGGCAAGCTGACTTTTTAGAAATAAGAGTTTCTTCTGAAGGTATTTCGGTTGTTTGTCTTACTGCCAAAGTTACAGATGTCAGTTCTGATGGCTTGGTTCAGAAAGTAAATCTGATCTTTTTTGTAGCTGGTTTTGATTGTGCAATTTATCTGCTATCAATCTGCACTGGATTTAAGTTGGTGACTGTAATAGTAAAGTCTTTAGGACAGCGGGAGCAGTTTTAAAACTAGTTAGATTGCTCCTGTATGTGTACAAGACTGATTAAATTGCTTCCACGTAATATTCCTTAATTGAGGCATAGTTCTAAGGATAGAACATGTAAAACCCTTCAATTTAAAACTTTCATTAGTAATAACTATTGCACTAGTAGATGCTTCTGGTAAAAAGCTACTGAAGAGATGTATTATCGAGCTAAGAAGTACTTTTTGACTCTCACCTTATTTTAAAGGTTTCCTGGATTCAAAGAAGTTCGCTTAGTGCCAGGGCGCCATGACATCGCATTCGTGGAGTTTGAAAATGAGAATCAAGCAGGGGCTGCTCGAGATGCTCTCCAGGGATTCAAGATCACTCCATCTCATGCCATGAAAATCACTTACGCGAAGAAATAACCATATGCTCCTGTAAAAAAGTTCTGTGGATAGGTGTTTTTTTTCCCTAAACACTGATAACTCTGATCAGCTAGCATGTTTGCTATGCAGAAAACATAAGACTCAAATAGAATTGCCACAATGACCAGAGCACATGTAGGATTTCCAGAGATCACCTGGATAGCAACTTTTCCTGTTGAAATACTAATTTTTATAAAATAAAATATAAATAAGCTATTTTCAAGCCATGTTTTTTCCTCAACTCTGTCTCATTATTGATTAGCCTTGCAGGGCTTTATTCAGTTTAAGAACTTTTAAGGTGATCCTTATTTCTCAGAAGTGAGTGCTAAAAAATAGCTGTCTTTCCAGAGCAAAAAGTATGATCAGGAATGCTAAATGCCAGCCTATTCAGAAGAAATACAGCATTCAACCTCATTATCAAGGGGACAGCTGTTTTTTAGGAAATACAGCTTATCGTTAGGGGGTTTTTTCCCCAGGTATAGATAGAAATTGATTACAGTTTGGCAGCAGTGTTGTTTAACTTGGTTTTGTCTTGATGGCTGGCAGTAGAAGCAAGTCCCGAGAGGAAACATAAAAGTTTCTGGGGTTTGGCCAGACTTTTCCAAAATACCTGTCCTAATGCTTCTGGGTTTCTCAGGTGTGTCTTACTTTCTTTTCTCATTTGTTAAAAACTGCCTAGGTTTTGTGTGACATGAAATACACTGGATGCAGTGAAGTAATCAGATATAGTATTGTGAGTTGTAACTGTTCTAAACATTTTGGAAAAAAATTACTTGTAGTGGTTTTTTTCTGCAACATAATCCACCCTTTTTTGCACATGACCTGGAAAAATGAAATTTCACCTGCTCCCAGAGTACATTGCAGCATGATGCCTCTTTCACAGTCATCTCAATTACTGTCCTATATCCATTTATGTATTTTTTCATTCTTTTTGGTGATTTTGTGTATGTGTGATTTCACAAGTATTCTAATACTTGCAAATTACAATTGTTTCAATGTGCCCGTAAGAGCAAAAGTGACAGTTACTCCATCATGAACCTTTTATTTTTCCTCCTGCAATCATTATTTTATAGGTAATAATTATGCCGTCGTTGCATCTCACTAGTTTGTGTGCACATCACTACCATTGCTCTTCACTGTTTTTCACTTAAAGGGTTTGGAGCTGTTCGCGAAGGAAGTTGGACACAACATATGGGTGGTTGGAGGAAGGTGTTATGGGAGGAACTAGTTATGGGCTGGAAGGCTAGAGGAGAATGTGGTGAAGTCAGCAGTGATGGGACGGTGAGGCTAGAAGTTACATGATACGCTTTCTTTGAAAGAGTGGGGGATTTTTGATGACAGCTGACAATTTCTGCTGTTCTGTCTGGGAACTGAAAGCTGGTACAGCCAGCAGCTCTTCAGGCCTCCTCATGAATCAGGAAACACTGGTTGACTGGAGTGCAATTTGGGAATTTCCAAACTTGCCCTTGGTTGTTTCTATGTGCTGATCCAGACGAGCCTGCTGTAGCCTGACAGCTGTGCTGTGAATTGCTGTGGTGTGTGTTCTTTTGTGCATGTGCCTGCATCTATTTTAATTAAAATACTCCCTGTAAGTCTCATGTATGCTAGGACAAGATCTGTGGAATTTAAATGCATTCTAGGTATCATCTCCAGGGTGTAACGAGGACCTTTTAAGTCAGCCTGTGGCACTGTTAAGTGTCTTGGACCTGCAAACCCTCAACGGGGTTCAGCTAGGTTAAGAAACGTGAAATGGTTGCTGTCCTGGCGTGACCTCTGTGTTTTGCTCTGACTGCATCTCCCTGTGGAAGGGATCGTGCCTGTACAAGTATGTGATGCCTGAATTCTTAGATTTCAAATTCTAATTGCTGATTTGCAAAGCCTTTTTATTGCCTTGCAGCTCCCTAATAGTTTGTTTACGTTGCATCCATCTGCTATCGTCCCAGTAGGTCCTTCCTGTAGACAGGAACAGGGGAGTCTCTGGCACTGAAGGTTTTTGGTCCAGGGAAGATTGTGTTGTCAGTGAACATTTGGGAAAATTAACGACAGGAGGATTAAGAAGGATGTACTATCATTCGCTTCTTACCAGGGTCTGACGGTTTTCATTCTCAGACTTTTCTTGAAGTACGACTAAGGCTATGGACAACTCTAGGAGGGCTTAGTGTGTTTAAATAATACAGTTGCTGATTGAAATGGTAATACTGAATGGCTCTGGGAGGGGATTCAGCTTCATGAGTTGGTCCTGAGGTTTTCCCCCTGCCTACAGCTCTTCTGGTGGGGATGAGTGTTGCCACAACCCCTTCCTATTAGCTTGGTGTGTTTGTCCAGGTGTCTGCCTCTTCCATAAAAGAGGACCTGACACACACTCAGCAAGTACTGCAGCAAAGAAAAATGACACAAAGTGTTTATTTGATGATTTTACTTTTGTGTCTCAGATTAATGTGTCCTCTTGCAACTGGAATTTTTATGAAGAAGCTTACCAGCAAGAAGCTGTGTGCTGATGATGACTAAGTAAATTTGCTTTGAGGACAAAATAGTCTCAAAAATAATGGTGGAGGTGAAGGGAAAACTACTTTGCTTATTTAGCTCTGTCATATATATATCAACTGGCTATGTAGAATGTCACATGCAGTTTTACTGAAAAATGGATTTTGTAAAGGGACATTTTTCACTTAAGTGAAAAGTGTAGAGAGGGATTCTAACTTTCACTGATGAAATGGCATCTTAGGCTGTTATTTTGCTTGCTGGAGAATAGAAAAATGCACAGAACAAATTCTTGAAGACTTTTACTGTTTCAAGATAACCTACTTTTATATGTATACATACAAGGTCACATGTATTTATATTTCTGTAAAAGTATGTACGCGTTTAAATTCATCCACTTCATTCTTTTGTTGCTTTTTTTTCCCCCAGACACCATTTTGCTTGCCAGAGCAGAAGAGGATTATAATGCTTCAGACTACAGGTTCATTAATATTAAGAAAGGCCAGTTGATTGACGTTTACTCAAAACTAATGAATTAAAAAGACCCTGGAGAATTCTGGGCTGCAAGTGTAAGAGTTTATTCTTGCGTATATGAACAAACTACAAGTAGATTAACATACATTGCTGTCAAGAAATGGATGCAAATGCTGAGCTATTGTGGGGCTTAAAGCAGCAACTTAGTTTTAAAACTGACTGTTTAAACTGGTTGAGGAGACTTGAAGGGCTTTAATATTTTTCTTTTTTAAAATTAAGTATCTTCAATAGCTATATGGTCATTATGAACAGAACCTTTACAGAAAAGGTCAACAGTTCATTTCTGTGGCTGTTTATGAAAACAGTGGAGGAGAAAGCTTTTATCTCAGGGGCCATTAAAGTCTTAAATTTAAGGGAAGCAAAGACAAAGATTAGCTGTGTTTACAAAAAAATCCAGATAAACTATAAGCAGTATTGATTTATTCAAAAAATGTATCCCTCGATCAGAACTTCTGTCAATGGTTTGTTTCATGTGCCAGCTGATTAGAGCCTAGAAAATGTAAAACCAGATTAAGAACACTACTGGTAACTCCTTCTGACTAAGTGATAAACCAGCTCGAACGAGATGAGGGTTGTTTTAAGGTATCTAATTATACATCTCCTTGGTTGAAGGTTTATGGAGAACAGTACGAAGACCATATGGGGACAGCTGGTTATTTCCCTAGCAGTTTAGTCTCAGTACCTGTCTATCAAGAAGCAAATAAGACTGTTCCTACAAGGGTAAGGAATTTACAAAAGCCCAGCTGGCTACATAATTATACTTGCCTATGTAATGCTAATTTGCTGAAAAAATAAATCATTATTGTTGCAGTTGATTGTAGCATATCACAGATGCTTAGGAATCCAATCTTTGGGCCTTTATACAGGCAAATAACCTCAATAAACTTCCTAACATAACCTCTGATACAGCAGACATTGTAAACGTTGCAATAAAGGCTTGATCCTTTCGATTTGAATAGTATTCCTTCAAGGTCATGTAAGTTTTAGACAAAGCTTTCTTTTTTAGATATTACAGCCTGGATATTGTGCTGGAAACTTCAGTAATGTGTGCTAGCACACTTTCTATTAATTGTATATGTAGATGGACACTGTCATACAAAACTTGTGATTACTGTGAGACCATGCTTGTTTTCTCATTACAAAGCTAATGGTTTGTCAAAAAACTGAGTTTAAAGGGTTTTGGAAACACATTAGCATTCTTTGAGTAAGTAGGCTGCATTTCTGAAAGGATGGTTGGCCCTGATAATGCACAGAGGTGCATTTTACTCCAAAATTAATATTTTTCCTATATATCTGAAACACTTCACAGAGAAGTGGAAGAGGAGGGTCCTTTCTCAGAGGCCAGCATGGCTTACAACTAACAGTTACTGGCAGCTTATTGAGTGTTAGGTTTAAAGTACTTGCCTTCATCCATCCTCAATATTTTTAGCTATATGTTGTTTTGCAGCATATGGCAAAATACAGTTAGTGTGTCAATCTTGAAATCATATCTGGAGTCTTCAATCCTAGGTCCAGATTATTAGATGGGTTTCATTAACACAGAGGAAATAAGTGAAAGGAAGAATTTTGTGTTGTGTTAATAGTTGCAAGGATTTGCAGCAGACAAGCTTTATTTGAGGAACGCATCTTTGTTAAGTGATTGTTTTTCTTTACACTGCATTAGGTTATTCTGAATTTGGCCTAGAAGCATTGTGGCAATTAATTAGTCAAAGAGCATGAAAGAACGACTACAATATGCATTTAAGCTCTTTTCTCAGTAATATGACAGCCAGTCTGCTGCATGACAAGCTGAACTGGAAGCAGAGGTAGGTTAAAGCAATGTCTTAGCCTGAAGGCTGACTCAGGGGACATTGTCAGGCTGCAATGCTGAGCTTTAATTGGAAAGCCAGCAACAGAGACTTCTGTAAAGACAGTGACACAGACTTCCAGTCCTTTCACCCTTCCTTCACATTCTTGCTATGCAGGAACATAGCGATGAAAGCAAAGGGTGATACAGAGACATCTACTGATCTCAGCTTATTTTGCAAATGCGACTTTAAGGATCAGACTCTTTTTCACATTTTAAATTTTCTATAGCACATCTTGACCCATCTGTGTGTGGGTGTGCTGCCTGCTCCAGAAATATCCCTTAAAGGAGCTGTTTCATGTAGAGTTTAGTGTTGCACCACCAGCCTTCCATCTGCAAATCAAAATCCAGTCTCTTGCTAAAAGCTCTGTAACCTTCTCCCAAAACACTGGCAGTGTTTTTGCCTTGCTTTCACAGCCTTGCACCTGCAAAGCCCAATATTGATGTAAGATGGCCTCTCTTCGGAAGGGGTTGCCATTTAAATGAGGAGATCTGATGATGCCCAAAGCTGAACAATGAATCAACATGGAGCACAAATGGCATTGTGTGAAGGAATGTCTCATAGGGAACTCGATGGGGAAAAGCATTAAGGGGGACACCTGCTGCACTGGAGAGAAGCCTGAAAGAGAACACTAACATGGGGGCCTCTGTGTTTCCAACCCTCCTTTTATTTCAGGGGTTTTTTCCTTCCAAAAAGGTAGCTTTCACTGTTGGAATCAATGTATGCCATTAGCTACAGACCTTGCTATAATAAACCTTTCTGCCTGTGGACCTCTCTCTGCGTCCTTTTGTGTAGCATTTGGGGTAATCCACGTCTGCTGGTTGCTGTTTGAGCAATAAATCGTAAGAGGTTTTTTTTTTGTTTTTTTCTCAGTGCTGCTACTTCTGAACAATCAAATCAAACTGAATACAATGGGCTGAACACAATATGCTGCGTGTACATCAGAGTGGTGGTGTTGGATTGCCTGCCTTCCCTCAGTCACTTAAAATCAGCCATTTGCTGGCTGAGTACTCTCGTTACCAGGAAGCAGGTGCTCTGCAGCAGCTCCCTGTCTTCTGCTTGCAGTGGGCAGCTGTGTGGGATACACTGGATATACTGCTCTGATGTAAATGAGCCACACAGTGTGATAATTCCCTGCGGCAGAATCCAGATCTATGTAGGCAGATAAGATAACAGCAGGAAGGAAGCAATATGCTCTGGAAGTATTTTCACTGCCAGAAGTTTTCAAGCAGAATACTGGCATGTATTTTATAGTAAGCAGTTTTCTAAGTGTACTGCATAGCCTCAGTCTAAGTCATCCTTTTCATGTGGGATTGGGAATTGTTTAAGGATAAAGGGTTATATATGAGTAACTAATCCAGGTATTGGATTGTAGGAATACAAAACAAAAAAAAAAGGGAAATAAAGGAATTGTTTGAAATTAAGAGAGAAGGAGGTCTGGTCTAATTAATTTTAAGAATTCAAGGCAGAAACAAATTATCTGAGCTATGCAAAAGGAATCAAAAGACAAAAGACCTTTTTCTTTTCCAGAATACTTTGAATATATTACGGTGTACTTTGCATATATTATAGCATATTCTGTGTATAGCATATTCATTTACCTTTGGAGGGTGATAAAAGAATGTTAATTCTCCAGTGATCTGAAAACATCGTTCCTCTTAATTCTCTTTTTCAGGATATTGATTTCTTTTGTGACTAGCACTGAGAGCAGGCAATCTTTTGGCTGCTACCAGGGAAAGCTGACAGGAGGAAACCTGGGCACCCTCTCTGAACACACAGAACTTCCTGTAATACATGTCTATGAAACACGTAACATTTCTTCAAAACAAGAAAATTTTATAGGGAGTGATTTAGGATGAGGACACAGTCCTACATAGGGTTTGTTCTTTAGAAATTTTTTACGTGCGTACACTTTGTTACTAGTTAATAAAGCTGATAGCCTTTGAATTGCTCTAAGTCTCTGTGGTAAAAATATGCTATGCATGGGATTAGATGCGTGATCTTGACATGCATTTTCCTGCCATAACCTTACACCATGTATTAGCCATTAAAAATGCCTTCTTTGGATGAGCCATCTGTGACTCGCTGGGATAAATCTTTTAGTTGCCAGAGTTATCTAGCAATCATGAAAACACCAGCAATTAAATATAGGCTTTAGCAGTGTATCAAAAAGAGCCTCTCACCTGTTGTGTGTTGGTACAGGTTATTTTCAAGCTGAAACCATGGCTCTGAGCCAGGGGAAAAACAATCACTTGGGTTGGAAGGGACCTTTAAAGGCCATCTAGTCCAAACCCCCTGCAAAGACCAGGGACATCTTCAACTAGAGGAGGTTGCTCAGCATTCTGTCCAACCTGACCCTGAATGTTTCCAGGGATGGGGTATCCACCACCTCTCTGGGCAACCTGTGCCAGAGTTTCACTGACCTAATTGTAAAAAACTTCCTTATGTCTAATCTCAATCAACCTATGTTTTGTCCTATCACAACAGGCCCTGCTAAAAAGTTTGTCCCCATCTTTCTTTTAANAACCCTCCTTTTATTTCAGGGGTTTTTTCCTTCCAAAAAGGTAGCTTTCACTGTTGGAATCAATGTATGCCATTAGCTACAGACCTTGCTATAATAAACCTTTCTGCCTGTGGACCTCTCTCTGCGTCCTTTTGTGTAGCATTTGGGGTAATCCACGTCTGCTGGTTGCTGTTTGAGCAATAAATCTTAAGAGGTTTTTTTTTTGTTTTTTTCTCAGTGCTGCTACTTCTGAACAATCAAATCAAACTGAATACAATGGGCTGAACACAATATGCTGCGTGTACATCAGAGTGGTGGTGTTGGATTGCCTGCCTTCCCTCAGTCACTTAAAATCAGCCATTTGCTGGCTGAGTACTCTCGTTACCAGGAAGCAGGTGCTCTGCAGCAGCTCCCTGTCTTCTGTTTGCAGTGGGCAGCTGTGTGGGATACACTGGATATACTGCTCTGATGTAAATGAGCCACACAGTGTGATAATTCCCTGCGGCAGAATCCAGATCTATGTAGGCAGATAAGATAACAGCAGGAAGGAAGCAATATGCTCTGGAAGTATTTTCACTGCCAGAAGTTTTCAAGCAGAATACTGGCATGTATTTTATAGTAAGCAGTTTTCTAAGTGTACTGCATAGCCTCAGTCTAAGTCATCCTTTTCATGTGGGATTGGGAATTGTTTAAGGATAAAGGGTTATATATGAGTAACTAATCCAGGTATTGGATTGTAGGAATACAAAACAAAAAAAAAAGGGAAATAAAGGAATTGTTTGAAATTAAGAGAGAAGGAGGTCTGGTCTAATTAATTTTAAGAATTCAAGGCAGAAACAAATTATCTGAGCTATGCAAAAGGAATCAAAAGACAAAAGACCTTTTTCTTTTCCAGAATACTTTGAATATATTACGGTGTACTTTGCATATATTATAGCATATTCTGTGTATAGCATATTCATTTACCTTTGGAGGGTGATAAAAGAATGTTAATTCTCCAGTGATCTGAAAACATCGTTCCTCTTAATTCTCTTTTTCAGGATATTGATTTCTTTTGTGACTAGCACTGAGAGCAGGCAATCTTTTGGCTGCTACCAGGGAAAGCTGACAGGAGGAAACCTGGGCACCCTCTCTGAACACACAGAACTTCCTGTAATACATGTCTATGAAACACGTAACATTTCTTCAAAACAAGAAAATTTTATAGGGAGTGATTTAGGATGAGGACACAGTCCTACATAGGGTTTGTTCTTTAGAAATTTTTTACGTGCGTACACTTTGTTACTAGTTAATAAAGCTGATAGCCTTTGAATTGCTCTAAGTCTCTGTGGTAAAAATATGCTATGCATGGGATTAGATGCGTGATCTTGACATGCATTTTCCTGCCATAACCTTACACCATGTATTAGCCATTAAAAATGCCTTCTTTGGATGAGCCATCTGTGACTCGCTGGGATAAATCTTTTAGTTGCCAGAGTTATCTAGCAATCATGAAAACACCAGCAATTAAATATAGGCTTTAGCAGTGTATCAAAAAGAGCCTCTCACCTGTTGTGTGTTGGTACAGGTTATTTTCAAGCTGAAACCATGGCTCTGAGCCAGGGGAAAAACAATCACTTGGGTTGGAAGGGACCTTTAAAGGCCATCTAGTCCAAACCCCCTGCAAAGACCAGGGACATCTTCAACTAGAGGAGGTTGCTCAGCATTCTGTCCAACCTGACCCTGAATGTTTCCAGGGATGGGGTATCCACCACCTCTCTGGGCAACCTGTGCCAGAGTTTCACTGACCTAATTGTAAAAAACTTCCTTATGTCTAATCTCAATCAACCTATGTTTTGTCCTATCACAACAGGCCCTGCTAAAAAGTTTGTCCCCATCTTTCTTTTAAGTGCCTTTCAAGTATTGAAGGGCTGCTATAAGGTCTTCATGTACCCATTTTAGATAGGTTGTATGGTGGGAATGTACCCTACACCTGGACACACATTGGAAGCTATGAGTACCAAGATAGCACCTGTGGCAGTATGTGTTTGCAAACAACAGACAACACACATTAAATTTCCCTGTGGCTATGAATAAAAATTGTGAGGTGACATGTAGAGACGCGGTTGGGAAGTTGAGCAGAAAGTACCACAGAGATGATAAGCGATGTGGACATCTTGATCTTAGTGGGCCTGGGAACAGCAAACAAGAATTTGAAGGTAGAAGGAATGCTATGCATCACAGTGTGCCTTGTTTTAAAGAAATCGTGCAAGACAATAATGAGGCATGTTGCTAGGGGAACATGATTAGTGTGGTTTTTACTAAGGTAATGGAAAATCTTGCCCAAAGTCTGTAAGAGTATAAAAGCTATGCTGTAGAATCAATAAATCTGCTTTTACTTGTACCAAGAAAAGTCTCGTCTCTCAATCACCATCAGTGAGATTTAGCATTCAGTATTGGAAAATGCTTTTTCCTCAAAGCATCGTCTCATATAATTGCTTACAGGTATTAACGTATCCAGTTCTACATGGATGTGGAAGATGCAGCTCTATACTTCACAAGATGAAGCTTTATATACATATCTCCACAAAGCTACTATCCTTTCCTCTTCACTTACAGTGCAGGAGCTCTAGGCCAGAACTGGACATTCTGTGGTATAAAACAAGACCAGTGTTTGTAGTCCTTGGCACTGCACTTAATCCTTAACCCAAGTCCTTATTAAAAAAACTTGCAGACCTAGTTGGTTTCAGCTCCTGTTTGCTCTCTAACCAGCTTATATGAGCTATGGATACTTCATATACACATGGATACTATATGTGAACAACAAAACAACTAAGAGGACAATACTTTCAAAGCAGGATGCATACATCAGGAAGTAGGTACACACCTATTATCCTTTTCAGTGTAGCACAAAGGGCAACGTTTGGAATCTCACAGAAAAGCAGCCTGCTAGTACTTCTTTGGCAGCCATTGTGACAGAATGTGGGCAGTGCTTTTATTCACCTTTGCATCTTCCCTGACTGCCATCAGAGACCCTGTTCACAATGATCTCTTCTGTACAGAGAAATAACTCATCAAGCTTGAAGAGGGCATCAGAGTCTGTCTTTGCTACTTGAAAAAAGAAATCTAATTCTGAGGAAGGTAGGATAAGGACTGACTTTGTGGTATTCATGAAGCATCTGGCTGTGAAGGAACGTTGTAGTGACAAAGCTACTTGTCTGCTGTGAAGGAACATTGAAGTGACAAAGCTACTTGTCTCTGGAATTCAGTCTCTAATGGTCAACTGTTGGATGGTCTCCAGTCCAGTGAAGCTTTATACCACCTTTTGTCTGCACAGTGTCACAGATATTTCTGTAAAAACTGTCATCACACAAGCACCAATGACTTATGCTACAGTCTGAACTCTGGTATGGTAGACTAGATAAACTTCTAGCTTCATTATGTGACTTTTGGGCAGGATCATTTTTTTAAGCTGTATGGAGAATTTTAACTTCATCCATTAGTCAGCAGTTATACAAGGAATGAAGCAATTCTTGACGTGTATGTCCATGGTGTATCTGAGGGAAATCTCTTACTGTGTAAATACTCCACTGAGAAGGCATGTGAGTAGATTCTCTTTGCACAAGGGGTGGTGTGTATGCTCAGAAGAGTGGAAATGTTGAGTCTGACATGGTCTTCTCACTCTAGAGAAGATGTACTATGTGCCTCAATTATCATTTATTCACTTGAATCAAATCAGCACTTTGGTTTTCTCAGAATGATTAACTTCAAATTCCAATTGCTAATGCTGATTACTACAAGAGAAAAATGAGACTCTCCTGCTTTTAGAGATAAGTCTCAGTTTCTACCCTTTACAAACATAGAGAAGTACGGCAATCTTAACAGCACTAACATTAAAGGTAAACAAAACAATCTTGGCCTTGTATGATGAAATCTGGGATTAGCAGAGAAGGGAGAAATGGCAGGGGAGCACAGGATGTCTGTAGGGAACTTTTGAATGCTTGTTGTTGACAGCACTATTAATGTGAAATTGACAGTTAAAGATCAATAGCTTTGACACTGAACTCAGATCTGCTTCCTGAATTTCATATTCTTGGGTGAAGCTCACTTCCAGAAGAACACAGCTTGCCATTCAGACCCCTCAGTGTTCATGCTGTACCTGGCTGAAATAAACAGGAACTGACTTTCAGAAGACAGGAGAATCAATATTATGCTAGGAGGCACTGAAGGGTGCTTTTGATTTTCTAGAATCTTTCTTTTACCCTACAGTGATTATTGTCCTAGCAGTTTCTTTATGGAAATCACAGCAGTTTCACCAATATTGTTTCAGTAATAGGTACACTAGATAAGATCTCATAGTCTGTTTCGGTTCATTTTGCCCCAGCATAGGGGAAATATATGCACAGCTGTATGTGTATGTCAGGTTTGCACTTAAGCGAGGTTGTGCAGCACTCTTGATGTGGCCTCAAAATGCACTCAACACATGGCATCTATTTGGCCAAAGTCCGTATTAAGTTTCCAACCTTAGGTGGGGATTCAGAAGCTTTTAAAACAACCTGTTGTGTACTTTTCAGCAAGGATGCCTTTGAAGAAGCGTAGTACTCTTAAGTCATTACCCTAAGTAAAAAGCTTGTGAGAAAGCCTTTCCACTGCCACGGTACGCTGGGAGCAGTGATGTTGGATGAGTGCAGGGTGACATCCAGTGGCTGGCTTCTGCCTGGCTCTGGGAAGGACTGGTTAGTGCATCACAGGGACACTCCAGCTGAGAGGGCCCTTGGGGGCCTCCTGCCCAAATCCCACCAAATCCACATCAGAGTCCTCACCGATTTGCCCCATCTTGAAAACCTCCAAGAACCCCAGGTAATTTGTTCCTTAATTTATTCCCATAGTGAAAATTATTTTCTTTAGAATCTGTTTGGTTTTTTAGTTTGGTTTTGGTTTTTTTTTTTCAATTTATGTCCCTTTTCCTCCACTGAACACCTCAGTAAAGAGACCAGATCCATCTTCTCAATAAACCCCTTGTAGTTTCTGGGAGGCTGCTTTGTGCCCCCCTGGAATTCTTTCTTTCCCAGGTTCAAGAGGCGCAACTTGCACAGCCTCTACCAGTTGGAATTCCTGGACCCTCCTCACCCTCTGTTTCTTTAATAAGCTCCAGTAGCATAGCAGCAGAGCAGGTTACTGAGTTGGCTTGTTGAGTATGGAATGTGTATTCACCCAGACTACTTTTTTTGAGCAGGCTGTTGTAAGAAGATGCCTGTCTGATACAAATCTGAGACCTCTCATAAACCTGAAAATTACGATGCCTTAGTATGAAATAGCCAAGTAAGGAAAATAATAAGTGGAGAATAAAATTGCTAACTTTGCGGCTTGTGTTGATTTTTAAAAAGAACTTGCTATTTAATTATTCCTGGTTTATATTTATTTACTGGAAATACCTGATTTAAGCTGAAAGATAGTTTTTCTTTCCTCTTCTGTGGCAAAAGGGAGATGCTTTATCTTCTCTTGGCTGACACTGACCTGTCTGCATGGTTTTTCCCTTACAGTCTCCCATGCCCACCTGGTTTTCTTGAAGTGGTATGGCTGTGCCATCAGCCCCAGAGGTGGAATAAAATGGCTTTCAGATTTAGAAAA
The DNA here is from genome assembly GCA_013398015.1 of Oreocharis arfaki. Lineage (NCBI taxonomy): Eukaryota > Metazoa > Chordata > Aves > Passeriformes > Paramythiidae > Oreocharis > Oreocharis arfaki. The sequence goes on along the minus strand of VZRR01004514.1, from coordinate 4,685 downwards.
GTCTCCTTTTTTCAAGGGTGGATGATGAAAACTGCTTTGGGATGGATGAATAGTGTTATGTCAATACAAATCACAAGAAGCCAGTGTGAGACTGATTGTTCTTCCCGCTCAGACTGAAATTACATTGCCAGGCTATGACAAGGAGAAGCTCAAAATATATGGTATTTGGTATAAATGCAGGACTGTTCAGTAAATACTATTGAATATTTGTATACATGTAATACAGGAGCTTCTCAGCATCATTTAAACAAGGATGTGAATGTCTCTGAAGTGTGTAATATGTTGAAGAATACTTAGTTTGGAGCAAGCACAAAAACTGTAAAACTTTTCTTAGATGATATTGTTGTCAGAATGCAACTTAAGGGCAGCCCTCCTGTCTGTATTGTAATGCTTATTTTCATGTCTGCTATAGCAAAGCATTGCCTATAGTCAGGCCCTCAAACTATGGCAGTGGTGTTAAGATTTGTTAAAGAGAGAGGGGGTTTTTTAGATCGTGTTGGAGGTTAGGATTTTTTCATTTTTCCCTTTCTCCCATGGAATTTTCTCACATCTGTAAGTGGCCAAGGTGGGGGGAACGGGTGCAGCTGGCTGCAGCCTCTTAGCCGGAGGCTTTTCCGTTTCGAAGGACAGAGATAATGCAAGATTTTCGGCTGGGAGGTCAGGGGGCTGGGCTCACAAGGGGAACAGTCGAGCTGCTGCCACCGCGGAGTCCAGCGTGGCACTGCTTCTTGTTTACCATGGGTGAGCCTCTGCTCACAAGAGCAGGTGGTGAACTGGGACCTTATTAACACCCGATCTGACTGGAAAGGACCCTCACCATCTACTCGGGTGCCTGAGGGGAAAACCCGGGACTCCGACCCCCTCGTCGTTCCCAGAGGGCGCATCCCCCCGTCTGCGTGCAGCAGCTGCTACGGAAAAACCCCGCTGCCGCTGCCCAGCTCTGCTGTTTTCTGCCGCTGCCTGGGGCTTTTTTGCTACACTCTAACCCAACACCCTGTTGTCTGCCCCACCCCCGCCACTCTTGCTAAGACTGTAGAGTTTTCTGTTACATTTTGTTTGCCATTCCCGGGGTGTACCCACCTTTGCCATTCCAGCTGCCGCTCCGCCCATAGCCCCGTTTCACCATCCAGAGAGGCACTGAGACCAGCTGTCCTGGTGGGATTGTAAAGGAAGCCCCTTTTCTCTCTCTCCCTCCAGCGCGCCCGCCATGGTCTCATGCAGAGAGACAGCTGAGCTCGCGCCACAGCGTCCCCTGCAGCCCCAGGGGAATCATTGCACCCGCCCTGCCCGGCCGGGAGCCACCACCTGCCGGCTGTGAGCGGAACTGCACTGAAGGGGAAAGTCCTTGACAGCTGAAAGAAGGCTGTTTCACTGGGTTTCAGGTTTTGTTTGTTGTTGCTGCCGTTGTGGTTGTTTGTTTGCCTTGTTACACATATATGTATTAGTAAAGAACTGTTATTCCTTTCCCCATATCTTTGCTCTGTAATTTCAAGGTTTAAATAATTTGGAGGGAAGGGGGTTGTATTTTCCATTCCAAGGGAGGTTCCTGCCTTCCTTGNTGTTTCACTGGGTTTCAGGTTTTGTTTGTTGTTGCTGCCGTTGTGGTTGTTTGTTTGCCTTGTTACACATATATGTATTAGTAAAGAACTGTTATTCCTTTCCCCATATCTTTGCTCTGTAATTTCAAGGTTTAGAGCCACCACCTGGAAGGGGGTTGTATTTTCCATTCCAAGGGAGGTTCCTGCCTTCCTTGGCAGACACCTGTCTTTGAAACCAAGACAGATAGGAAATTTTTTAAAAATCACATTGGGTTATTTTAAAAAACTGTATTCCACTACTGTATTTTTGCATGTGTGAAGACTGTGTAAAATTGCTTAAAGGGTGGACTAGGTCTGGGGGTGTTGTACCCAGCTCTATTCAGAGTTTTTTCTTCCCACATGGCACACCCTTGGAACAGCAGTGTGGAGCAAAGAGCTGCCAGTCCGTCTGCTAGTGGCAGTGTTGGAGTATAGCCCACACCAGTCAGTATTCTGTTACAAATCTACTTTTTTCAGCATTTTTTTTTCCCCTGAAGATTGCGGAAGTCCCAGGCAGGCTTTCTGGAAGCCAGAGGTGGAGAAACTGCCCTGCATTTACAGTAGCTCAAGGGGCTGGGCATTCAGCTGTGATACAGGGAAATCCTGTTTCTAATTCCTCGTAGTTTAAACTATGGCTAAGTGAATCCTACTTGTCCTCACTTCTGAAGGGTAACCTTCACCAATAAATGCTACTGGGGCAGCTATTGGTGACAGAAGGAGATGGGTCTCAGTTCTGGTGCAGAACAGAGAAATTCTTCAGTAGAAAGTTTCATAGGAGAAAAGCTCTTTGTTCCTACAGACTTCTGGAGGATTCTTAAAGTCTGAGTGAAATACTAGTTTGTCGTTCCAATGAAGGGCTTCTTGTAGATGGTATACCTGACAAGGCATTCTTATTTTCCCTTTGGAAAGAGTAACACAGCTTTCTGTAATCAAAATGCAGCCAGCTTGATGCCAGGGATGTTCTTTAGACAGATTACAGCACTTTATGCAACAAAGGGTAAAATTTCTAGAACTGGTCATGTAGAGTCAGGCTAGTTTAATATAGTGTACAGCATGTGTTGATGATGATGCCAGCCAAACCCTTAATTTGCTTATTGTTGCAGTGGTCTTGTCCACTGATGAACCGAGTAACAGCCAGTGGATGGATTTCCCCACCCAAGACTCCAACCCCGGAGGCAGAGCCATGGTAAAAGATCACCTCCCACTGGTTGTCATTCCTGCAGCATCTCCTGCCCTCTTTCTAAACTCTTCCTTGGTTCCTTGACCTTCATTGATGCCTTTATATAGACCTAGTCATAAGGTTAATTCATCATGTACTAATTTCTAGAAATTTCTCAGTTATTCAGTTCATAGTTGGTTTGTTCACCTAAGTTCCTCCCCTGTTTCCCCCCATTGGCTGTATATCATTACCCTTCGTTTTCCTATTGGTCCATTTCCCCCGTGCCCGGC
>VZRR01004513.1:28843-50525 GCA_013398015.1 Oreocharis arfaki | reverse complement strand
CCCCCCCCGGCTGCCCCCTCCTGTCAGGGAGTTGTGCAGAGCCACAAGGTCCTCCCTGAGCCTCCTTTGCTCCAGGCTGAGCCCCTTTCCCAGCTCCCTCAGGAATTCTCCAAACCTTTCCCAGCTCCATTCCCTTCCCTGGACACGCTCCAACCCCTCAATGTCCTTCTTGCCATGGATGACCCCAAACTGACCCTAAGATTCAAGGGTGCCAAGTTCAGTCTCCAAAGTTTCATCCATCCCTAATTTTTCGCTCCACCGGGCCCACACGACATTCCCACCCTCCTCTGAGGCAGGAAACCCATCCCATGCCCTCCACAGGAACCCAGGCAGGTTTTTGGGAAGGCTTTTCTAGACCAGACTAAACCCACTTCAGAGGAGCTCCCACAAGGCTGGGTTTAAGTGTCTCTGTTCCCACCACGTTGTGCTCTGGAACATCACCGAGGTTATTGATTCCCCGCAGGTCAATATCAGCCTGTTTGCTTCAATTTGTTCCCATTTTTAAAACTCCATAAGAAATAATCCAGAAAAATCATGCTGTCCTTCAGACAGTGCCAACAGCAGCAGAAGGAACTCCTGGAAAAATCCCTAAATACTGGGAGTAGATGATTCCCAGTTTATGTGCACATCAGACTTTGTTGGTATTTCCGGAATATCCCTGTGAGATTGGAAATGAACCCAAAACTCATTTCCAGGAGATTTTCTGAATCAAACCCTAAATTTCCCAGTGATCCAAACCCTAAATCTCCATGACCCAAACCCTAAATCCCCCAGTGACCAAACCCTAAATCACAGTGATCCAAACCCTAAATTTCCCAGTGATCCAAGCCTTAAACGTCAATGATCCAAACCGCAAATCTCAATTACCCAAACTCTAAATCTCCCAGTGATCCAAACCCTAAATCTCAATGATCCAAGTCCTACATCTCCCAGTGATCCAAACCCAAAATTTCCCAGTGATCTAAGCCTTAAACCTCAATTATCCGAATCCTAAATCTCAATGACCCAAATCCTAAATCTCTCAGTGGTCCAAGCCCTAAATTTCCCAGTGATCCAAACCCAAAATTTCCCAGTGATCTAAGCCTTAAACCTCAATTATCCGAATCCTAAATCTCAATGACCCAAATCCTAAATCTCTCAGTGGTCCAAGCCCTAAATTTCCCAGTGATCCAAACCCAAAATTTCCCAGTGATCCCAATCGGCAGTGCTGTATTTTCCTCCCACAGGATCCCAATTCCCTCTGATGCTCTTTCTGATCCCAAAATGGGAATGAGACTCTGAGCTGCCGCCGGGTTCAGCTGTGGTGACAACGAAAGGAGCTGACATTTGGTTTTGCTGGAAAGGTGGGAGAACTGGGAAGGAGGGAGCAGGGAAAAATGGGAAAAGGGTGGGAATCTTGATGAGAGGGATTTGGCAGCTCAGCTGGTGCGGCAGCTTGGAAGGAAAAGCACTGACAGCAAGGGACAGGCAGGAGCAGCAGCTCCTGGCAGATCCTGCAAAAACTCCCGGATTCCTTAAAAAATCAGATATTCCCTATAAAATATTCCTTAGAAAATCAGGGAGCAGAGGAACTGACTGAATCAGGGTTAGTTGTTTGGGGTGTTTCCTAAAAAATCCCTTTTTCCCTTCAAGTTATGAGGTACTGATGGTCACGTTGTCGAATGGGATGGCACAAAATTCAGAGATCAAAACACATTCCAAAGAGGAGATCATTCCTTGGTGGGAATTCAATCCATCCACACCTTCTTACCCCAGGCATTGGATGCAACTTTTCCATCAGGGAATTCCAAAGTATCGGCCTGAGCGCATCCTGCCTGCACACTCCAGGTGTTGGAGACAGGACAAGGAATGTGTGGGCTCAGTCAGGATGGAAATTCAGAAGTTTTTGTCTCAATTTTTCCACGTCTTTTGCCCTCTGTGAGCTGATTTTCCCTTTTTTCAAGAAGATGAATTGGCAAAGTCTCCTCCAGGCAGGAAAACACCTCAAACATTGTTTAAAAACACTGGAAAAGGATCAAATCTCTCCTGCCTCGAAGCTGGCACGGCTTAAAAAGATTCCGGCAATTCCTTTGTTCTGGGAGAAGGAATTGGAAAGGTGTTGGCATCCCACTGGCTGAGATTCCAGCTCATTTCCAATTCCAGGAGAAGAAAAACTCTGCAAACTCCAGTAATCCCAAATAGCATCATTCATGTCTTGTGGAGCGCTCCTGGCACACCTTCCAAGGACTCCCAAGAGTGCCAAGGAACAGAATCTGGGAACGCTTCCCACATTTCAAGAGAATTGCGGAGAGATGTTAAGGAAAATAGGAAAAAAAAAGCCTGGATCAGCTTGCATCTGGGAATTAAACCAGGATTAAGGGCCGAGATTAAGGGTTTGGAAAGGCAGGGTTGAGGGAGTCAGCACAATGGGATGAGGTGGTTTCCAAAGGAAAGGGAAGAGAGCTAAAAATCAGGGAATGTTTCAAACTGGATGAAATCAGAATTCCCTGAGCAACAAGAGGGACAAGACACAGGGAATGGCTTCCCACTGCCAGAGGGAAGGGATAGATGGGATACTGGGAAGGAATTCCTGGCTGGGAGGATGGAAAGGGGCTGGGCTGGAATTGCCAGAGCAGCTGTGGCTGCCCCTGGATCCCTGGCAGTGCCCAAGGCCAGGCTGGCCATTGGGGCTTGGAGCTGGGATAGTGGAAGGTATCCCTGCCCATGGCAGGGGTGGGAATGGGATGGGATCTGAGGCTCTCCCATCCCAAACCATTCCATGATTCCACAGCACTTAAATGGTTCCAACTACACCATTCCAACCCATCCATTCCAAGATTCCGTAGCAGTTGAAGGCTCTTTCAAACGACACCATTCCAACCATTCCATAGCACTTAAAGGCTTTTCCCAACTACGCCATTCCAAGCCAAATCATCCCATGATTCCGTAGCAGCTGAAGGCTCTTCCCGACAGCACCACTCCAACCCAAACCACTCCAATTCCCAACATGGGAATGCCTCCTGGATTTTCCAGCCTCGAACAGTTATTCCTCTTTCATTGTGATTTCACTGTCTTTGGCTCTGGTGCAAATTCCCTGGATTTTCTTCCATAGAACTTAAAGGCTCTTCCCAACTACACCGTTCCACCAAGATTCCACAACAGCTGAAGGCTCTTTCCAACAACACCATTCCAACCCATCCATTCCAAGAATGCACAACAGCTGAAGGCTCTTCCCAACTACTCCGTTCCAACCCAAACCCTCCAAGATTCCGTAGCAGTTGAAGGCTCTTCCCAACTACACCATTCCAACCCATCCATTCCAAGATTGCACAGCACTTAAAGGCTCTTCCCAACAACACCATTCCACCAAGATTCCACAACAGCTGAAGGCTCTTCCCAACGACTCCGTTCCAACCCAAACCCTTCCAAGATTCCATAGCACTTGACGGCTCTTTCCAACACTATTCCAACCCATCCATTCCAAAATTCCATAGCACTTAGAGGCTCTTCCCAACAACACCACTCCAGTGCAAATCATTCCAAGATTCCACAACAGCTGAAGGCTTTTCCAACTACACCATTCCAACCCAAACCCTTCCAAGATTCCGTAGCAGTTGAAGACTCTTCCCACCTACACCATTCCAACCCAAACCCTTCCAAGATTCCGTAGCAGTTGAAGACTCTTCCCAACTACACCATTCCAACCCGACCGTTCCATGATTCCACAACCAGCTGAAGGCTCTTCCCAACTACACCATTCCAACCCGACCGTTCCATGATTCCACAACCAGCTGAAGGCTCTTCCCAACTACACCATTCCAACCCCTCCATTCCAAGATTCCACAACAGCTGAAGGCTCTTCCCAACGACTCCGTTCCAACCGAAACCATTCCAAGATTCCATAGCACTTGACGGCTCTTTCCAGTACTATTCCAACCCATCCATTCCAAAATTCCATAGCACTTAGAGGCTCTTCCCAACAACACCACTCCAGTGCAAATCATTCCAAGATTCCACAACAGCTGAAGGCTCTTCCCAACTACACCATTCCAACCCAAACCGTTCCAATTCCCATGGCTCCTGGATTTTCCAGACTTGACGGATTACTCTTCTTTTATTGTGATCTCACTTTCTTTGGCTCTGGTGCAAATTCCCTGGATTTTACCAGAGCTTTCTCCTTAACGATGTATTTACCTAATTAGCATAATTGTCTGCAATTACGTAATTAGTGTTCATACGTGTAATCATTGGAACATGTAATTAGCCCTAATTACACCATTAAAGCTGCGAGTCAGAAATATCTTTATCATTTTGATTGACAGACATATGGGAAAGGGGGGGGGAAAAAAAATCCCACTCATTATTTTTATCTCCTTGGATCACGAAATCCGCGGGAGGATTCGGGATTCAGCCCGGAATGGCGGTGGAATTATTTATATAATTTTTATTATTTATCAAAATGACAGCGAGGGTATTCCTTTGGAAGAGAAGGAGGAAAACGACTCAAAAATGAGGAAAATTCAGGAAAGAGGCACCGGAAGTGCAGCAAGATTTTTCTGTAGGGAGAAATTAGGAATTATCTGGAAATATTGAATTTTTTGTGCCTAATATTCCATTATGAAAATTAAGTAAAGGGTCCTCACATGCAGCAAGAGTTTTGCACAAAAAAAAATTAAGAATTATCAAAAATAAGGAGGAAAATTCAGGAAAGAGGCACTGAAAGTGGAGCAAGATTTTTTCTGTAAAAATAAATTAAGAATTATCTGGACATATTGAATTTTTCATGTGTAATATTCCAATATGAAAATTCAGGAAAGAGTCACCAAGATTTTCTAAGATTTTAATTAAGAATTATCTGGAAATACTGAATTTTTCCTGTCTAATATTCAAATATAAAAATTAAGGAAAGAGGCATGAAGTGCAGCAAAATTTTTCTGTAAAGAAATTAAGAACATCTTGTACATTTTAATTTCTGATGTCTAATATTGACTTGATTTTAGGAAGAAAAATAATACAGGAGAAGAGAAAACAGAGAGCAGCAGAGAGATTTTTCTTTTAAAAAGAAATTAAGAATTATCTGGAAATATTTTAATTTTCATGTCTAATATTCCAATATGAAAATTAAGGAAAAAGTCCCCGAGTGCAGCAAGATTTTTTCATTCAAAAAAAATTAGGAATCATTGGGAAAGATTTTTTTTTTTCAAGTCTAATATTCTACTAAGAAAATTAAGGAAAGTGGGGCAAGGTTTTTCTGTAAAAAGAAATCAAGATTTATCTTGAAATATTCAATTTTTAATTCTAGTATTCACTTCATTTTAGGAAGAAAAAAAATACCAAAAAAAAAGAGAAAACATAAAAAAGCTCCCGCAGAAATTCTGATGGAGAAGCTGTCGCATCCTAAAAAGGGATTTTTAAATTCCTTGAATTTTTAGCCCCTCTGAGACAACCAAATTTATTGGAAAAGTCAATATTTAGTTTAATTTTGTTTTATTTTTAGCACCTGTGCTGTAGGACAGCACCAGAGCAAACAGCTGGCACAGAATAATTTAATTGGGACAGCAAAAATTGGGTTTTTTTAAAAAAATTGCTTTGGGCTGGGAAGGCAAATATTTATCCCCTGATTAAATATTTGAATTTATTTCAAGTTCAACTTCTGCTCTTCGGGTTCAGGGTTCTTGGTTCCTTTCCTGAAAGGAAGTTCAGTTTATTAAAAAAAGGCAAAAAAAATACAAAAATAAATTGAAAATCAAGCCGCTGTGCTGCCCAAAAATGTTGGAGGAGTAGAGGGGAAGCCTTGGAAAGCAACATTTGGGAAAAAAATCTCAGCTGGGAATATAAATCCTCCTGGATATGGATTTTCCAGCCTGATAACTCGATCTAAGCATCCAAGTGCTCCGGTGAAGGGCAGCAAAATCCACCTGGAGCTTCCCAAGCCATTCCCAGCTGCCAGAGGAGGAAGGAGAGCTCAATCCATGGGAAAATGTTATCCCTGGGAATGGCAGCACGGAGATTAAAACATCCCGGAGGGATCCCGAGGGGTCGTTATCCCATCCCAGGAACATCCCGAAATCTGTTCAAATCCTCCCCATCAGACACCTCGGAGGTTTTGGGAGCAGAATTTCTTCCCTTATTATTCAGAGGCAACAGATTCCAGAGCCTTAGGAGTTCATGGGATCACAGAATCCGGGAATGGTTTGGGTTGGAAGGAACATTAAGGATTATCCCATTCCAGCCCTTTTCCATGGGCAGGGACACCTCCCACTGCCCCAGGCTGCTCCCAGCCCCAATGTCCAGCCTGGCCTTGGGCACTGCCAGGGATCCAGGGGCAGCCACAGCTGCTCTGGCAATTCCAGACCAGCCCCTCCCCACCCTCCCAGACAGGAATTCCTTCCCAAGATCCCACCCAGATCTTCTCTATTCCAATGTGAAGCCATTCCCTGTGTCCTGTCCCTCCAGGCCTTGTCCCCAGTCCCTCTCCAGCTTTCCTGGAGCCCCTTCAGGCCCTGCAAGGGGCTCTGAGCTCTCCCTGGATCCTTCTCTTCTCCAGGTGAACATTCCCATCTCTCCCAGCCCAACTCCAGACCAGAGGGGCTCCAGCCCTTGGAGCAGCTCCATGGATTCCTCTGGATCACTCCAGGAGCTCCACATCCTCCTGATGCTGGACCCAGAGCTGGAATCAGCTCTGCAGGTGGGATTTCATGGACGTTCTGCCTTCCACTCCATCCACAGCCACGGGAACGATTCCCGATTATCCTCCAAAAAAGCCTCCCAAGCGTTTCCTCGGGAGATCTCATTCCAAAGCCACCGGCGCTTCTCCTCCAGCCCCAGCTGATCTGCATCAGCTGCTGGTTTCCCTGGTTACCAAATTATCCGTTTACTCATCAAATCCATTCCTTTCCAGCCAGGCCTCCCAGCTCCAGCCCTTGTTGCAGATCCACCCCCATCCCTGTGCCGGGAGACCGGAGCGTTCCGCGCTCATGGAAAAACAGCTCCTGGTGCATTATCCCAGAGCCGCTGCTCTGGCCTTTCCCGAGCCCGTCAGAACCAGGGAAATAAAAGCTGACAGCACAAAGAGGAAAACAAAAGACTGCAGAGCTTTGGGAGGGGAGAAAACAGATGGAAAATATTCAGAGGACAAGTCTATATTTCGGTAAAACTGGGATTTTTCCCTGTTTTCCTTACAATAATAGGAGAGTCCTGCTCTGAGAGCAATGGAAATTTTCCATACTGGATTTCTGGCGGATTTCAGTTGCCCAAAGTCACCACAAAACTGCTCTGGTGCCGCTCCCCGACCTGGATGTCATTCCCAGCTCCATGAGATTCCCTCCAGGCTCATCCCAATGATCCCTGGGGCTTTAACCAGTCTGGGCTCGATATTCCCAACTGAGGGAGTGGGACTGAATCCCAAACTTCCCTTCCCTGGTGCTGCTTTTTTTTCTGGATTTAACTTGACCTCTTCCCCTCGGCGCTTCCCAGCCCTTTTCAGGAACCTGCGAACACATTCCTGGTGGAGAGACCGCGGCCACCAGGAACCGGGAAAACTGGCAGGAACTGCTCCAATTATTCAGGATAAAACAACCGAGGGGTTTAATTCCTTTTATCAGCTTGCAAACCGTCGGAATCATGGTTTGGGATGGAAGGGATATTAAAGATCATCCTGAGGGCAGGGATACCTTCCAGTATCCCAGGTTGCTCCAAGTGCTCTCCAGCCTGGCCTTGGGCACTGCCAGGGATCCAGGGGCAGGCACAGCTGCTCTGGGAATTCCAGACCAGCCGGGGGGGGGGGTCCCAGACAGGCATTCCTTCCAATATCCCAACCAACTATTCCCAGTTTTAAGCCATTTCCCATTATCCTGTCACTCACAAACTCCTTGGAAAGCACCGAGGTCTCTCCGTGAGCGGACCCAGGTAACTGCGGAACGTTAGAAAAAACCCTTAATTACTTAAAATGCATCCCCCTAATTACTCCCTGTGATTAGTGGAGCCTCTTCCGATGCTGCAGAACAGGATCCTGCCTTCCCCCTGTTAAATCCTGGAAAGGAAAAATTCCCGTTCCCTGGCACCCTGACATCCATTAAAACAGAAAAAGCAGCATTCCCAAAAAACCAAAAAACCCCAACAAAAAACCCCCCACCCTGCTCTCTTTGATCTCAGCTGCGAGTAAGACATAAAAGGCTCCTTTGAGGCAAAGCGGGTGCCACGTTTTTGATTTTAATTGATAAGAATCCTTATCAAGTGCTGATGCAGCCGAGGGGAGGGGGAGTGTGGGGTCCCTCGCACGGCAGCAGCTGTTTTCCCACCCCACTCCGCAGCTCCTCGGAGCAGTAATTGGAGCCTTGTTAGGAAAATTGACGCTGATTCCATCTGACACTCCTCAGTTCACGGGAAGACTTTACAAATGTTCACTGAGCACCTGACAAAATCCAGCCTGACTCATGACTAAATTAGCCTGGATTTTATGCTGGGGAAAAAAAAAAACCAACCTTCCCGAAAATGTTTGACTGGATAAAGCTCCCGTTTAGCGAGGAAAAAATGTTTCCACCCTGCTCCAGCATGAAAAGAAATCTGTGATTAAGCTTTACATGACGTTTGTGCTGCTCTGAGGAGTTTATTTGATGTTTTCTCCCTCGAGTGCGGCACCTGAATTCACACCTCGGCAGAGCTCTGCAGAGCCAGGCAGGGCTCGCTCCGAGAGCGGGAAATGTGCCAAAAATCCGGCACAAGGAATCACAGCATCCACAGGGAGGGACAGCACGGAGTGAGAGGCTCCGGGAGCTGCACCAGGATCTTTGGGAATGAGGCACCGGTGCCTCTGAGCGCGTCCTGAGCTCTAATCCTGGGTGTCAGCGCTGCGTTGTGTGAGGAACTGAAATTAAACTCCACACACACACGGTGGGAATCACCAAAATCGATTCCAGAGGATTGGCTCGTTCTGTCCATCCGTTTGGAACACGGGAAAAAAAATCCTGATCAGGAACGGTCTTAGAATCCCGGAATGGTTTGGGTTGGAAGGGGTCTTAAATCCCATCCCATTCCACCCCCTGCCATGGGCAGGGACACTTTCCACTATCCCAGGCTGTCCAAATCCCATCCAACCTGGCCTTGGGCTTTTCCTGGTTTTTTTATTTCCTTTCCTACTGTTGTTTCTAAAGGAAAATCTTAAAAAGTCCAAGGAGAAGCTGCTGCTGATTTGGGCTCTGCTGGGCTGGAGCGACATTCCCAGTTCCTCTGAGCTCCTTGGCTTTGCCCTGACCAGGACAGATCTTCCTGCTCCAAAGCTGCTCAGACTCCCCCAGCCCATTGATTTTCCCTACTGATCCCCTTTAGCGTGAAAACTTTGCTCCTTTCTGCTTCCCTGGAGAGGCTCTGCCTTGGTTTGGGAATGCAGACATCCCATCCCATGGGAAAGCCTGGCCCGTGTCTCAGCAGAGGCCTCCTCATCCCGCCTAACTCTTCCCATCAGAATCACGGAGCTGTTAAGCTTGGAAAAGCCCTCCAAGATGATCAAGCCCAAGAGAAGGTCCAAGGGAGAGCTCAGAGCCCCTTGCAGGGCCTAAAGGGGCTCCAGGAGAGCTGGAGAGGGACTGGGGACAAGGCCTGGAGGGACAGGACACAGGGAATGGCTTCAGGTTGGAAAAGGGGAGATTTGGGTGGGATATTGGGAAGGAATTCCTGGTTGNTTTTATAGATATATATATATATATTTATATACAGGTACGAGCTTCGAGGTCCCTCCCAACCCCAACCATTCCCTGCTCTGTGTCACTTGGGTCACTCCCTTTGGCCACCCCAATTCCCAGCAGGAAGGATTTCTTTTCCCAGGCCCACATCCCCCCTGGAGCAGCATTTCTCCTGGCTCTGCTCCAGGCACACAGTCCTGGGAATCTCCAAGGGGAGCAGCTCCTGCTGCCTCCGTGGCATCAGCACAGCACCCAACTCCTACAAGTGGGAAGAAAACACAACCAAACAGAGGCAGGGAGAAAATCCAGGGCTCCTAAAAGCAGATCCTCCCCTGCTTTGCTTCCCGGGAAAGCCACGGGTGCGCCACGCTCTTCACACCCCACCGGCACCGAGAGCACGCCTGGATTTTTCCGGGAGAAAGGGATGTGGCCCGAAAGCAGTGCCTGGGAGAAGGGTGGTGGGAGGATGTGAGGAGGAGTGTTAGGATGTGTTGCCACCTCAAAATAGGCAAAATCCCGGAGCGTGCAGCTTCCAGATGGTTGGAATGACGCGTGGCACCGGCAGCTGCTGCTTCCCGACCCTCGGGAAGGGACAGGGGACGAGGGCGGGGAGGCAGCACCTGGAAGAGGGAGGGACACGATGGGAGGGACAGAGGCCACCCTGCAGCGCAGTGGGGGACTGGGGGAGGACTTTGGGCACTGTCCTCCGTCAACTCCGCACATTTTGCTGCTTGGAATGTGCCAGGATGACGTCACCCGAGGTGGGACAGAGCTTTGAGGAGAAACACCGGAAAAGTCACACCCAGAGGAAAGAAATCCCCAAGGAAGGGGAGGTTGGACTGGCGAACGAGGGCTTTCTAAACTCATGGAATCATTGAGGTCGGAAAAGCCGTCCAAGATGGAGTCCAACCATTCCCAGCACTTCCAAGGTCACCCCAAGTGCCACCTCCACATGGATTTTAAATCCCTCAGGGGTAGGGACTCCACCACTCCCTCAGGGCAACCTTTTCCATGAAGGAATTTTCCCTCACGTCCAACCTGCAGCTCCCCTGGCACAACTTGAGGCCATTTCCCGTTGTTACTTGGGAAAAAAAAGCCTGGATACAACCTCCTGTCAGGAATTTGCATTCATCCCTCAGTGGAAAACCAGGAATACAAAATCCCAGCCAATCTCTGCTTGTCAGATGCTTCTTCCTCTGTTCCCCATGATCCAAATGTCATTCCTCGCTTTAGAAAGTCACAGCCTTTGCTTCTCATGGCTGAACCTCCCAGCACAGGTGAGAATTCCCAAGGAAAATCAGGAAAAACACACATTCCTCAAGGGCTGGGCAGGAGGTTGTCACCAGTGTGGATAAAACGCCACCTCTTAGCTATTCAAACCAGCAAATCCCTCATTTGTGTCCAGGGATAAGTGGCCTTTGGATATCCTGGCACATCCCTCGTAGAGCTGGAGAGCAGGGACAGCCCAACCCCTGGATCCCGGATAAAATCTGGGAAAAGGACAGGTCCCCAGGGTGATCCTGCTCCAAACTTTGCAGGATTTTATCCAAAAACCTCTCCTGAGAGCAGAAATTTATGGAAAAAAAGGGGGCTGAATTCACCTCACCTGAATGGGGATAAAGCACTGGAAAAACTCCATCCAGGACAATTTAATTCTATGGCAACTAAGGGTGCATTCCAAAGCTGGAAATCGGGAATAACAAATAATAGTCACATGGAACATACCAAAATTACTCCATGGATAACAAGCAGACATTCAAGGATGTTTGGGGTGCTCAGAGTTTGATATTTAGTTGGGAGTGAGGTAAATTTTGGGGATTAACAGAGCAATTATATGTAATTCTACTTCCTTCCAATAATTCCCACATCCTTATGTTATTCTTCCCAAAAACCTCATTGATGCTGAGAAGACTCCAAGACAATTTAGAGCAGAAATTCCAGAAAATTTCCAGCAGTTTTCCGTTGGCAAGTGCAACAACCACCCTGAACAAAGGAGTTTCCCTGCCTGGAAATAATCTCAGGGAAAATTTGGGGGCACGTGGCGGGAAAGGCAGCAAAGGGAGCTGAAAAAATGGGAAGATTTGATAAATCTGAGGATTTGTGTTCAAAGGGAGCTCGCCCAGAGTGGAGTCACTGCAAGAATGACTTGGAGCAGATCAGAGACACCCCCGAGCCATCAGATCCCAAAGAACAACATCCATTGATCCCAAAGTTAAAAGAACGGATGTTGGAAAGGCAAAAAAGGGATAAATGTGTGCTTTGGTGAAGCAGGAAGGAGGAGTGACAGAAGAGAGGGAAAAAAAAATGGAAAATATTCATTCATTTCTACTCCCAGACCAATCACAGGCAGCCTCAAATCCCACACATTAGAAATCCCTGGGAATGTTCAAAGCTTGGAGTGGAAAACGTCCCTGGCCATGGCAGGAGGGGTCACTGGTTGATCTTTAAGCTCCTTTCCAACCCAAACTATTCCACGATTCTGTGATTTTACAAATTCCCAGTCCAGGGTTGTTTAATTCTTCCTGCATTTAAACCAAAAGGAGTTTCCACACCAAGAGTAATTGGAAAATCTGAGAAACGTGGAAGAATAAAAGCATTCTTGGAATGCACAATTGCATATTTTATAACTTCACTCCCCAGCATCTGATCAAGGAGCAGCTGGAAAACAATTTCCGAGCAATTTGCAAGCCAAGTCTGAGAGCATCCTGTGGAAAAATCGGGAAAACATTGGAATACTGGAAACACCGGCCCTAAACCAGCGCAGAATAAACTTCCACTTCTTTAGCTTTAAATCTTCTCCTTAAATTGGGAACAATCACGGAATAAACAGGAGAGAATCAGCAAATCCCTCCTTCCTGGAGGAGCTCACCATCCCAGAGAATTCCCTTCTCCCAGCTCCTGCCTGTCCCTCTCACTTCCAACAGCAAAGGGTTTAATTCATCACCTTGGGAAGAAAATCCCTGGTGATTATCCTAATTAAAGATAAGTGATTAATGAGGTGCCCTGGCCCAAGGGGTTGGGACAGGGACACACCAGAGATGTTCAGCACGAGCTGCCAACGCTCTTGAACTTGATAAAACAGGGTCAGACCTGGAAAGAGCTGATTTATTCCTGGCTGATTTTGGCTTGTCCAGCTGCAACACTGGGGGTTCCATGACATCCCAGATCCAGGTGCACAGGGAGACCTTCCCGAGCTCCTGGGTGTCCCTGCTCCAGTGGTTCCCTCTGCCAGAGCTCCAGCTGGATTTCTGAGGACTAAAACCCCTGGGATGTGAAGATCCCAGACAACAGGACAACTTCAGGGGTTTTTACTCAACAATTGCCATCCTCGTATTTGTTTTCCTTCTCTTTTACAAACCTCTATGGATCTCAAACACACCAGGACCTTAAAGCACAATATTGCTGGTTTTAACACCAGATTTTCAAAAAAAAAAGCCCTCATCAACATTCCTGCTGTTGATGTTCCTCTGGAACACCCCAACATCCACCCAACAGCCAGGATGGATCCCCCACCCAGATCCCATTGGATCTTACCCACCGTGTACGCTCTGAGATGAAGGTGAACCCAACTCATAGAGGGTCTGAGGGGGAAAAGGTGTGGTGGGGGCAGGTGTGGTGGGCAGGGACTCACCTGTGGCCGGGGGTGGCCGGTGACCAGGCAGGTGAGCTCCAGGGTCTCTCCCTCGCGGATGGTGTAGACCCTCTCGGAGTAGCGCTCCTCCTCGATGTTGCAGGCCAGGCCCGAGTGCACGATCCGCACCGTGGGGGGGGCTGCAAGGGCAGGAGAGAAACGGGGTGAGAATCACACAGATCATGGAATTACGGGATGGTCAGAGTCGGAAAAAACCCACAAGGATCAAGTTCAAGACTTAATGGAATCAAACTCGAGCCTGGCGTTCTCAAGCTCCATGATCCAACCAACCCAGCCCATCCCAAACAATTCCTCTCCTGGGGCTGGCCATGAGCTGGGGGGACTGCAAGGCCAGGAGGGAAACGGGATGAGGATCACACAGATCATGAGATCACAGGACAGTCAGAGTTCAAAGAAACCCACAAAAGATCAAGGCCAACTCTTCAGGGAATCAAACCCAGCCTCGGCAATCTCAACTCCATGATCCAACCGACCAAGCCCATCCCCGACCACCCTGCTCCTGGGGCTGGCCCTCAGTGAGCGGGGCTAAAAGGCTGGGAGAGAAATGGGATGATAACCATACGGATCACAGAATTACGGGATGTTCAGAGTTGGAAGAAACCCACAAGGATCAAGCCAAGCTCTTAAGGGAATTGAACCCAACCCTGGTGTTCCGAGCTCCATGATCCGACCGACCGAGTCCATCCCACGCTACTCCACCCCCGGGCCTGGCCCTAGATTGGAGGGGCTGCAAGGCTAGGAGAAAAATGGGATGATAACCACGTGGATCATGGAATTACGGGATGTTCGGAGTTGGAAGAAACCCACAAGGATCAAGCCCAGCTCTTAAGGGAATTGAACCCAACCCTGGTGTTCCGAGCTCCATGATCCGACCGACCGAGTCCATCCCACGCTACTCCACCCCCGGGCCTGGCCCTAGATTGGAGGGGCTGCAAGGCTAGGAGAGAAATGGGATGAGAATCACACGGATCATGGGATTATGGGACAGTCAGAGTTGGAAAAAACCCATCAGCATCAAGCCCAACTCTTCAGTGAATCAAATGCAACCTCAATGTTCTGAGCTCCATGATCCAACCAACCGAGTCGATCCCAAACAACTCCACTCCTGGGGATGGCCATGAGTGGGAGGTGCTGCAAGACCAGCAGAGAAACGGGCTGAGAACCACCTGGATCACGGGATTACGGGGTGTTCTGAGTTGGAAAGAACCCACAAGGATCGAGTCCAGCTCTTCAGGGAATCAAACACGACTTTGGTGTTCTCAGCTCCGTGATCCAACCAACCGAGCCCATCCCAGACCACCCCACCCCTGGGTCTGGCCCTGGATGGGAGGGGCTGCAAGGCCAGCAGAGAAACGGGATGAGAACCACACGGATCACGGNACCACCTGGATCACGGGATTACGGGGTGTTCTGAGTTGGAAAGAACCCACAAGGATCGAGTCCAGCTCTTCAGGGAATCAAACACGACTTTGGTGTTCTCAGCTCCATGATCCAACCAACCGAGCCCATCCCAGACCACCTCACCCCTGGGGCTGGCCCTGGATGGGAGGGGCTGCAAGGCCAGCAGAGAAACGGGCTGAGAACCACCTGGATCACGGGATCACAGGATATCCTGAGTTGGAAGGAACCCACAAGGATCGAGTCCAGCTCTTCAGGGAATTGACCCCATGACTTTGGCGTTCTCAGCTCCATGATCCAAGCAGCCGAGCCCATCCCAGGCCACCCCACCCCTGGGACCAGCACTGAGTATCTCCCCCACACAGATCCTCTTTGTTTACTCAGCACATACTCAGCACCACAAGAGATTTCCACGGTTTTTATTAATCCCTGGCAATCCCCTGAACGAAACCTTCAGCACCCCCCGCTTGCATTCCAGTTTTTTCATTTCCATTTCCAAAATGAACTCGGCGTTATTGTTTTTATTCTATATCTTCCTGAACGCATTATCGCGCCCGTTATGCAAATGAAAAGACTTAATTAAAGCAGGGAAATTAAGCAGGAGAAACAGTGGCGCTGATGCTGCTGCTTCCTTTCCAAATCCTGTTGCTGTCAGCAGGATCAGGATTTGGAGCAGGAGTTAAGTTCAGGCGGAACCTTACTTTAATTTCCTTGTAGGTACAACCTGTAGCGCAGGAATTACTCAGCCTTACACCTTGTAAGTGCAAGGAAACCACGATATTCCTGTTATTACACCTGCATAAATCCCAGCTCCGCTTCCACAGGTCTCCAAAGCACATTCCCGGCTCCACGATTTCGCTTCTGAGCCGTGAAATTCACAGCTATGACAATTTCCAGGGAGGGGATCGATAGGAGAAGGAAGCTGATTTACAGACCCAAATAAAATCACAGAAACCAAAGAGCACAAAGGATAAAGTGGAATTTTGAGGGATTTAAACACCTGGAATTCCATCATTTCTGTTTATCCATGTGATATCATCAAGCTCCTGGCCCCATTCCCCGTGGAAGAGCCGCAAAACTTCTCCTCAAGCCTCTTGAAACAGCTGGATCCCCTTCCCAAGGCTGCTTTTCCAGGTCTCCATGCTGCACATCACACCAATCCTGGTTCTCTGATCATTCTGCAATTCCCCTGCTAAAATCCACATGGAATTTACCGGATGCAGAGCTCTGGCATTCCTTCAGAGCTCCCATCATCCATGGCATTCCCGGACAAACCCACACACAGTTCTCTGCAGACACAGCCCATCACAGAACCCTGGTCTGAAGGCCTGGGATTGATACAAACCTGCCAAGAATTCCAATTCCCGAGCCTGGCTCTCCACAGCCTGGAAAAAATTAGGCTGGAGCCAAGGAGGCAGAAAGGGCAGAGGAGGAGCAGGGAATGGATGTTTCCTCCATAGAAACATGGAGTGGTTTGGGTTGGAAGGACCTTCAATCCCATCTCATTCCAACCCAACACCTTCCACTGTCCCAGGCTGCTCCAAGCCTCATCCAAACCTGGCATCGGACACTTCCAGGGATCCAGGGGCAGCCACAGCTTCTCTGGGCACCCCTCACCAGGGCCTCACCTCCCTCCCAGCCAGGAATTCCTTCCCAATATCCCATCCAACCCCACACTCAGTTTGAATCCATCATTCCAACAAAGCCTCCAGCAAGCTCTGCTTTTCCAGCCACCACATCCCGAGTTCCAAAGCCCCAAGAGCTTTCCCTCTCCGCTCTTTTCCAGAAGGTTCAGCAAAGATCAACACATCCCTGCTCCAAGTGGTTTTGTGAGCCAAAAGTGCTCCCAAGTTTCAGGTATTCCAAGTCCAACTTAATGATGGAATGAAGTTGCTTGGAACGAGCTGGGATAGTGGAAGGTGTCCCTGCCCATGGCAGGGGTGGAACTGGGTTTAAGATCCCTTCCAACCCAAACCATTCTGGGATTCCATGATTCCCTTGTCCCATAGATGCAGGAGGCTCTTTCCATGAAACTCCTGTCACTCCTGGAAGGACAGGAATGTCCTTGGTTAGGAATCAGAGCCATGTGTCCCCTCTGACCTGGAAAGAGTCCGTTAATTCCTGATTATGATCATTTTTCCAAGTAGAACAGCAGCACTAGTACTCGGTGTGCTGGTTTTTCCCTGGAATTCCTAGGAATGCTCCTCCCCCTCCACACTCCTCGAGAGTTCAACATCCCAAGGACATGGAATGTGCTCCTTGTTCTGACACGTCCAGTCACTGACAGGGCTCTGAGCCACCTCTGGGACTTCCATCATCTCCCACACCGCAAATTCCAAAACACGGGAATGCCGAAGCAGAGCCACGGAGCAGAAAGGTAAGAGAGGGCTCAGCACAGCTCGTCAAACTCGGGATCAAATTAGAGGAGTCAGCAACATTATTCCAACATCCTTTTAAATCCATATCCCATTAATATTACATTTTTGTTCATGTTATATTCATCTAACTCCCTCCAAATCACAGCTGAAGTGTCCTTCATTTCAGTGTCTGTGCCACTCTCCCGTATCCATTAAATTTGGGAAGGAACAGGAAAGGAAAAACACCCCCCTGGGCGTTATTATCTCCAAGGAAAACACAGCTTTAAGAGGAGATCAAACCAATCAAGGGAAATAACAAATTCTTCTTCCTTTAAGTGAAAAATCTTATGGTTCGGAAGACATCCCATAATTATGAAATGTCACCTCCCTCTTTCCTGCAGGAATATTCATTCCAGCTCCTTCTGAAAGCTGCCTCCAGGGATTTCATCCATTAAAGTAATATAAACTTAGCATTGATTTTGTTTGTGACATTTCAAGAGGATCTGGCTGGTGATTACACACGGAAAACACTGCGCGGATCCATCCCGGCCCCATTCCCGGCAAGGCACAACCTGGAGCAAGGAGAGGTTTGTCCAAGGAAAAGACAAACCAACAAACCCAGGCACAACACCCTCGTTCTGCTGGAAGAGTTGTGTGGCCCCACGAGATTCCCTCTTTCCATGAAAAATGGCACCAGTTCCTCCTTTCCGTGTCCCCGTACGAAGGTCATCCCTCTTGGCTGCTCTTTTCCACCAGTTCCAAGGGTTCGGTGGGATTCTGGGGAGGAACTCCTGGCTGGGAGAGTGGGGAGGGGCTGGAATGGATTTCCAGAGAAGCTGTGGCTGCCCCTGGATCCCTGGAAGTGTCCAAGGCCAGGTTGGAACAGCCTGGGATGGTGGAAGGTGTGGGGTCCAGCGGTGGAACTGGATGGGCTTTAAGGCTCCTTCCATCCCAAACCATTCTGGGATTCAATTCCATCCCGAACCATTCTGGGATTCAATTCCATCCCGAACCATTCTGGGATTCAATTCCATCCCGAACCATTCTGGGATTCAATTCCATCCCGAACCATTCTGGGATTCAATTCCACGATCCCTTGGCACAGCTCTTCCCTGGTTGAAAGTTCCACTCCCACACGCAGAGGTTTGGTCAAGGCCTTGTTGGAAACCAGTTCTTAGGGAATTAGACTCGGACCAACATCAGAACTCGGATCCTGGAATGTATTCCCTTAATCTGAGCAGTTCTAAGATCTTCCTGGCTTTTGGAATGTGTAGGATTCCTTAAAACCTGTTTAAAAATATATTTTTGAGGAATTTTGGGGGGGAATTTTTGGAGACATTTTTGGGAAACGAGAGATCCATACTGGACCAGCTGGGAAATGCAGGATGGATTTGCCATGAATCCAATCCTTCTCCCCTCCTGCTGCCATGGACTTTCCCCCCTGATCCATATCCTGCATCAGGAGCTCTTCCATGGAAAATTAATTAGCAGGATTGAAGCCCCCAGTGAATTCCATGCAGCTCTGCAGCAGAATAAGGAGGAAATAATGGGGTTTTCTGAAGAAAGAGGAGATTTAATGTCATTGCAGACGTTTGCTACTCTCAGAATTCACTTTTCCCGTATTATCCCAGCTCTTAATTCTCCTAAACTGCAAATGGAATGACCAGGAACCTCTGAGGTATTGCCATGGGAATGCACTGCCCTCATCAACGCAGAATTTGGAGCACTTTACTGCAGCTAATTCGGGATTTGGGGCAATTTTTCCAGCTGGAGGTGAGGCTCAGTCCACAAATAAATGCATTATTGAAACAGCTTTTTTTTTTTTTTTTTTTTTAATTTCTACTCTAAGTGGATTTTTCTTTGGGGAAAGTCAAATGTTACTCCAACAGCTTTTATTAAATAAATATTCCCTTTACGGAGGAAATCCTTCATTTTGGCTGGGACAAAATTCCAAGTGCCTGAGAGAGGAAACTTCTCAGGTGTGGTGCTGACCTGATTTAAAACCAGCCGCGCCATTCCTGGATCACTCCCCATCATTCCTAAATATTTCCCACCCGCTTCCACTGGACACCCACGGGAATATTCACTGTGCACCTACCTCTGAGCTGATCCCGAGACAAACCTTCCCATCAAAGAGGGCAAAGTCACCTTTTATCCCCTTTGGGGCTGGTCTTTCCACGTTGCTCGGTATTCCCGCCTCTCCCGGTGTTTGTGCAGCTCGGGAAGGCTCCGTGATTGATGGCGCTGCCATCCCAACGCTCCCGGATAATCAAATCCCACTGCTGCTTCCCAACGCCGCCGACACAGAATTAGGCCTGACCTAATTTTGACACTGCAAAGCTTATCCGAGGTGGATCTATTGAGTTAGGGCTGGCCTAATGCTGTTTTTTCCAGGAACAGACGGATTTATGGCTTTTTTTCCGCCCTTTACAACTCCTCGCTCTGCTGGGTGTTGTTCCTGCTGCTGGGCAGGCGTTAAAAACTGCTGGAGTTCGGAGAGGGAACAGGAGAAGGCCAGGAGAGCTCTTCAGACATGGATTTGGGCTGGGATCCTGAAATCAGGGAATGGTTCTGGAAGGAACCTTGAAGTTCATCCCATCCCACCCCTGCCATGGCAGGGACACCTCCCACTGCCCCAGGCTGCTCCCAGCCCCAATGTCCAGCCTGGCCTTGGGCACTGCCAGGGATCCCGGGGCAGCCACAGCTGCTCTGGCAATTCCAGCCCAGCCCCTCCCCTCCCTCCCAGCCAGGAATTCCTTCCCAATATCCCATCCAGCCCTGCCCTCTGGCAGTGGGAAGCCATTCCCTGTGTCCTGTCCCTCTCTCCCTTTTCCAAACCCCTCTCCAGCTGATTTCCTTTGGAAGCACTGGGACACTGAAATCCCTCATGCCTGGCAAACCAAGAGTCTCCCACTCCAGCTGGGGCTGTCTCACCCTTCAGTTCCCTGCAGGAGCACAAATACAGATTATCCTTTGCAAAAACTCATTTAATGGGAATTTTCTAGGAAAACCAGAGAAGGCAATAATTCCTAAACACCCGGGAATTCGGTTTCTAGTTTGCTTCGATCATTCAACTCCTCCCCACTGACTTTTCATCAGCTTTAATTTGTCCTTAATAATTTATCCTGCAGCCCAAAGCAACCCTGCTGACATTCCAGTCTCTTTGTATCCCGGAATTGTCCAGGTCGGAAAAACCCTGTGAGCCCATCAAATCCAACCCTTCCCAGCACTGCCCAAGCCACCACTGCCCCATGTCCCCAAGTGTCGCATCCACAGGGCTTTAAATCCCTCCAGGAATGGGGACTTCCCACCCTGGGCAGCTGTGCCAGGGCTGGGGAATCCTTTCCAAGGAGAAATCCCTACAAATACCCAAATTAAACCTCCCCTGGCACGGCTTGAAGCCTTTTCCTCTTGTCCTATCCTTGGAAGAAGCCACCAATCCCCCCTGGACACAATCCCGTTTCAGGGAGTTGTGGGAGTGAACAAAACATCAGGAACTCCCTTTTCCCGCTCCACGCTCATTCCCTGTGGGAACGCTGCCTCTTTTTCCCTCAGCTGAGCCACGGACACGTCCCTGCCAGACCAATTCCTGCCGTTTCCGCGGGAGCAAAGGCCTCCCAAAGATCCGTCGCCGCCGGGTCGCCCCCGTGTGTCCCTGCCCAGCCAAACAATTAGGGATAATTCCCTCCGTGCTCCTGCAGGAATTCATTTCCTGACTTCGCTCCTGCTCTTGCTTTCCCTCATCCAGAGTTCAACTCCAGGAGAGGAGCTGCTCTTCTCCATGCCTGGGGCCGTGACCGGATTTATGGATTTTGGATGCCGCGTTATTCTCCCGAAAGAAATCCAGGGATAACGTGGGTACCCTCACTCCCACGAGCACCACATGTGGGACGCTCATGGAAACTTGGAATTAAAACCTGAATTGCCTGGATATCAGCACCAAGAAAATATCCCTCTGGTCCAGGAATTCCGGGCAGGGTTTCTGAGGAATTTTAGGATTTTCGTGCTGGTTTTAAGCTGAGTTTTGGTTTTTAAGCGAGAATAAGGTCACTGAGATACTTCCTAAATTCTTATTTCTGCTTGAAACTCTGAAACTGAGGTTTGTTTTTCGGGGTTTTTTTGAGCTTTCTGTACTTAAATCACAACCTGGGAAATTGATTTCCGTGTTTCCCAGCCCCTTATTCCAGCACTTCCAAAGAATTACACTCACAATTCCTTGGTGAACTCGCAACATTCCAAGGCTGATCCACCCTTTACACCCAACAAAAAAGGCCATTTTCCATTTTTTCTCCCACTGATTCTTGTGGGAATTATAGACACGAGCACAGAGGGAACCCTTCCCACACTCCACTCCCTCCCTGAAGTGCTCCAGGAGCCGTTTGCATCCCACAGATTGCCGGCAGTGGGATCGGGGAACCTGCTAAAATGAGGCAAGGAATCATCTACCAGGGAGGGCTTGATTGAACCAACACTTTGTTGTTGCTGGCATCACGAAACAGATGACGGTGCCAGAGCCTTTTCAGCACCATCACAGGCTGGCAGCAAACACATCTCCCTTATTTGGGAGCACACAAGAAAATGTGGAATTCCACCCCCCCCCCCCGTCCCCACTGAAA
>VZRR01004513.1:0-28838 GCA_013398015.1 Oreocharis arfaki | reverse complement strand
CCACCCCCCATCCCCCCCAACCCCACTGGAAACGGCAGAGAGGGATGGAAATCGAGCACGTCAAAAAATCCCCTCGTCAAAATGAGTCCTGAATTCTAAATAATTTGCAGAGTTCGGTAAAATTTCTTTCAGAAATGTATTTTTAGTGTGTGTTTTTAATACTTTTCCTCATCAGGAAGTGCTGGTAGAGCAGTTCCGGACAGGCAGCATTGAGGACGTGGATTTATCCTGAAGGAAAAGGCACGCACATGAAATGAGGATGAGAGAAAACCGCCTCAGGATGTGTCAGAGGAGATTTAGATGGGATATTGGGAAGGAATTCCTGGCTGGGAGGGTGGGGAGGCCCTGGAATGGAATTCCCAGAGAAGCTGTGGCTGCCCCTGGATCCCTGGAAGTGTCCAAGGCTGGGTTGGACGAGGCTTGGAGCACCCTGGCATAGCGGAAACTTGGAAAGTTCTCTGGGATTATCCTCTAAGTCTAACCATTTCCCCACTTAGCCTGAGCTCAAGATAGATATTCATGGAATCATGGAATTATTGAGGTTGGAAAAGCCCTCTAAGATCAAGTCCAACCCTTCCCCCAGCACTGCCAAGGTCACCACTGCCCCATGTCCCAGGTGCCGCATCCACTGGGATTTGAAATCCCTCCAGGCGTGGGGACTCCGCCCTGTACCTGTGCCAGGGCTGGAAAACAAATTTAGGGAAGAAATTTCCTCAACTATCCAATCTAAACCTCACAGAATCCCTGAGGCTGGAAAAGCCCTCCCAGCCCATGGAGTCCCAGCTGTGCCCCATCCCCACCTTGTCCCCAGCCCAGAGCTCTGAGTGCCACCTCCAGGAATTCCTGGGACACCTCCAGGGATGGGCACTCCAAACCTCCCTGGGCAGCCCCTGCCAAGGCCTGAGCACCCTTTCCATGGGGAAATTCCTGCTCATGTCCACCCTGAGCCTCCCCTGGCCCAGCCTGAGGCCGTTCCCTCTCCTCCTGTCCCTGTTCCCTGCCAGCACAGCCCGACCCCCCCCGGCTGCCCCCTCCTGTCAGGGAGTTGTGCAGAGCCACAAGGTCCCCCCTGAGCCTCCTTTGCTCCAGGCTGAGCCCCTTTCCCAGCTCCCTCAGCCGCTCCTGGGGCTCCAGACCCTTCCCAGCTCACTCAGCCTCCCATGTTTCCTCACTCCTTCCATGTTTCACCCTCATCAGCCCAGGAAAAACCCTAAAACTCCAGTTCCTGAGGGTATCCCAAAGAAGGAGGAAGTGCCACAGGTGCTGCAAAACCCCCACGCAAATTCCAGCAGCAGGGATAACATCATCCTGAAAAGAAAACCTGTCCTTGTTTGGCTCTGGAACAAAAATCCCACTGACTACGGAACGTATTCCAGTTTTGTCTGCTGCCTGGAAAAAGCACGGTTTAATATTAAAGAGGAAACTTAAAACACAGAACCTTCCAGGAATGCAAACGAATACGGAAACGCCACTTCGGAATGTTAAGCGAAAATAAACAGCTTTTTGAGACAGCAATTTGCGGTTCTTGGGAGACAGCTCGGATCTGTCCCAAGCTAAACGAGGAAAACAAATCTCTTTTCGGGGAACAAAACGATTCCGTGAATTAAAGCCGCGTTTCCCGTGCTTCGGTGTCTCACACCTCGTTCTCACATCTTTGTTGTCAAACACCGGGTGGAGAAGGAACTGAATGGCTGGAATATGTTCCCTTTCAAAAGCTGGGGATCTGTTACATGGATTTTAGGTGTCCCGGGCTCCATCAAAATTTATTTATGGGAATGGATCTTCTGGCGTCGTGGAATGGTTTGGATGGGAAAGGACCTTAAAGCTCATCCCATTCCATGGGCAGGGACACCTCCCACTGTCCCAGGTGGCTCCAAGCTCCATCCAACCTGGCCTGGGGCACTGCCAGGGATCCAGGGGCAGCCACAGCTGCTCTGGGAATTCAATCCCAAGGCTTCTCCACCCTCCCAGCCAGGAATTCCTTTTCCAAAATCCCACCCATCCCTGCCCTCCACCTCTCCAACCACTTCAGCTCCAGATGTGCTTGGTCAGGGCAACCACAAAGTGCCGTAAGTGCCACATCCGGCACTTAAAATGTCATTCCAAGGTATTCCAACCACTGGAAAACCTGATTTGCCTTAAAAACTCCCACTTCCTTCAGGCCCTGGCATTGGGCAAAGAACTGGGTGCTCTGTCAGCCCTGAATCTTTCCCTCTTGTGGAGGAATTCTGGAGCACTGAGCTCGGAATGCTTGGGAGCTTTTTCAGGAAAATTCCACCTGTTCATAGCATAAATCATCCCATTCCCAAATTCCGGCCGGCTCAGGCCATGAGGGGAGATAACCAGAGGTTTTCCTTCGTTTTAGTGAATCCCAGGCTGTGCTGGGACAGGAAAGAGCTGCAGAGGAGCTGAGGGCACAGAGATCCTGAGGGCTCCTTGGTGCTTCCGTGATTTCTCTGCCAGCTTCCCACACAACCAAGAGCGGATCGTTGGACCAACCCTCCCAGGCTGCTTGGAAGAATTCCACCAGGAATTATGGAGCCCCGTTTCCAGTGTCTCATCCTTCAGGGAGATGCTGTGGGTGATCCAAACTCTCCTGGCACTGGGAATTTATAACATCCCTCAGTCAATCCCTGCCCTCTCCCTTTCCCGGTTTTTTGATGGATACCAGCTCCCATGGCAATATTTCTCCTGGAAGCACCGTTAGGACACTCCTTTGTGTCCAACCGTTGACAACGGAAACAATTCCATGAGATTTGGCGGCTGAGCAATTATTGAGGCTCCTCCATCATTGGAGAACACCGATATTAATCAGGAATTGGATTGACACAGAGCCCAGCAGAACCAGAAATCCCCTCCCTATGGATCTGATTCCTTGGGAAGCCAAACTAACAGCTCAGTATCGACGTGAACACCTCCGGAGCGGAGTTATCCCTCAGCATTCCATGATTTATTTGGGCAGGCATCAGCGAGCGATCAACAAATCAATAAAAATTAATGAGGAGAATTAATAAACTCCCACCTGGGCACTCAGACACTGCCAGGCCAGGAGTTATTGTTTATAGGATTTTCCAGCCCCTTTTGAGGGGGGCTGAGGGCAGCTCCAATCCTATTAACAGAGGGTAATTAGTCATTAACTTCCATTAGGGAGTCGCTGCTTCCGTGCAAAATCTGTGGGAGTGGGAAATGGATCTCACTTCTCCCGGGCAAAATTCATCACCCAGCTCCGCTCAACCCCCGAGCTCAGCAGCAGCAATTCCACATCTGATCCCTGTCCGGCAGCAGTGGCTTCCCAAGGGTTGGGATTGGTGGAGAGGAGCCACCAGCTCCTCATCGATACGCTCATGGATGCAAGGGAAACGTTATCCACAATATCTCAGCTTTTCCAGAGAAAATCTCTGCTCTGCTGGGATCACCACAAGCTCAGCACGTTCGTAAAGCATCGGGGCCAAGGTTTAGGAATAGAAAGAGGGAGATAAGGGAAAAACAGAGTGTATTCTGTCCATCTTTTCCATCTCCATTCCTAACACGGATCTCCACATCCTCCACTCCCGACAAGGACCTGCACATCCTCCATTCCCAACGAGGATCTCCACATCCTCCATTCCCAGCAAGGAACTCCTCAATTCCTAACCAGGAATTCCACATCCTCCATTCCCGACAAGGATCTCCACATCCTCCGTTCCCAACAAGGACCTCCACATCCTCAATTCCCAACAAGGAACTCCACATCCTCCATTCCCGACAAGGAACTCCACATCCTCAATTCCCAACAAGGAACTCCACATCCTCAATTCCCAACAAGGAACTCCACATCTTCAATTCCCAACAAGGAACTCCACATCCTCCATTCCCAACAAGGAACTCCACATCCTCAATTCCCAACAAGGACCTCCACATCCTCAATTCCCAACAAGGAACTCCACATCCTCGATTCCCAACAAGGAACTCCACATCCTCAATTCCCAACAAGGAACTCCACATCCTCCATTCCCAACAAGGATCTCCACATCCTCCATTCCCAACAAGGAGCCAAGGCAGTGGATGGAGGCAAAATGGGGGATTCTGCTGTCGTCACATCTGGCTGCCTTTGGACCTCCCAGCAGCTCAGGTTTTTTCCAGAGATCCCGTCACTTGGTCATTTCAGACCCCGAACTTCCCTTGTCCTTCCTCCTGAGAGCAAATCCATTCAACAACAGCAGGGAGGGAAAAAAACAGCAGAAGGAGGAAAAAATGCAAAAAAGAGCTTTCAAAAATTTTCTTTTTCATCCTAAAATCACAGAATCATTAAAGCAGGGAAAGACCAGAAGGGTCCACGAGTCCAGCACCACCACCATGGTCACCGCTCATCCATGTTCCAAGTGCCACATCCACAGGTTTTTTGAACACTTCCAGGGATGGGCAGTCCAAACCTCCCTGGGCAGCCCCTGCCAAGGCCTGAGCACCCTTTCCAGGGGGAAATTCCTGCTCATGTCCACCCTGAGCCTGCCCTGGCCCAGCCTGAGGCCGTTCCCTCTCCTCCTGTCCCTGTTCCCTGGCAGCAGAGCCCGACCCCCCCCCCGGCTGCCCCCTCCTGTCAGGGAGTTGTGCAGAGCCACAAGGTCCCCCCTGAGCCTCCTTTGCTCCAGGCTGAGCCCCTTTCCCAGCTCCCTCAGCTGCTCCTGGGGCTCCAGACCCTTCCCAGCTCCCTTCCCTTCTAAAAAACCATAAGTTTTGAACTTAATTTTAAATCCCAAATGTGGTGATTAACCTTCAAGTTTGTCAGATTGCTGATTTGTTTTAAATCTCTTTGGGAACGATCTCAAAATGTTTTTCATTTTTTAAATTGGAGTTGAAAACACTTCCAGCAGATGAGTAATGAGGAAGTGGCATCTGCCTGCCTGGAATTTTCGGTGAGGAACAGGGATACAGCAAGTCCCCTCTGAGGACGCCAGAATTAGATTCCAGCCCTTTCCAGATCTCCATCCTGGCCACTGATTTTTCCACCAAAATACAGAAGAAATCCCTTTGCGTTTTCGTAACCACACAGGTGTCACCACCAGGAAATAATTTCTGGAGTCATTTCCACGTAGAGCAGATTCTGATGGCACTCAGGGTATTCCCAATCCCATTTCCTTCCTTAAATCAATCCCAAAATGTTTCTCCACATGCACAAGGCCTTGATTTGATGAGTTAAATGGAGTTTTTTTGCATTTTTCCCCAGGCAAAGCAACAAAATCCCGGTAGAGATTCCACTTCAAGGCCCAGGCAAGGGAAAAACTTCACACAAGGAATAAGAAGCCACAGAGGATGAAATGTTTAAAGGCTGAGCTTTAGGACAGAATCCTCAGCAGGAGGAATCCAGCGGCACCCAAGAACTTCCCCGGCACTTTGATTTCCAGGAGCTGCCAATCCTTCTCCTGATCCCAGCAAACGAAATATTCGAGGAGAACCAGATGAAAATGGGAAGGGTGAAAAGAAGACACCTTCAAAACGCTGAGATTATGGCTTTAAACGCACTCCTAATTAATGGATCATAAGCTGTCCTTAATACATCCCTCAGCACAGCAAACTCTGTCAGATTCCATGGACTCCTGGAATTGGAAATTAATTGGAAGAGCTAAAGATAGCGCCAAAGAATGAAAAATACTCACATATGCTTTCAAACGTCCTTAATCAAAATAATGATTGCATAAATCCTTGGTGCGAGCTCAGAAAAAAATAAAATATTGCTACCTAATATCCTCCTCATTATCTGGGCCCCAAAGTGTTTGATAGTTTTAAATTAGAGCCGATTTCAGAAGTGGCTGTTAAATACTAAAAACGAGATCCAAAAGGTTTCACATCTCTCCACACATCCATGGGAGAATCCATCCACTCCGAGCAGGATGTGGGCGAAAAATCCAGGTTTAAGCTCCTGCTCAAAGCTTTGATCAAACCGTATTAAACTGCAGGCAGAAATCAGACATCAAAGGCAGCTTTAATTCCCCTCTGCGGGAGCTGCCAAGGAGTGGTGGCACTTGGGGACATCTCAGGACCCCCCAGCTCCAGCTGCACCACCAGGCTGGGCCAAGGTTGGATGGGGCTTGGAGCAACCTGGGATAGTGGAAGGTGTCCTTGCCCATGGAAGGGGCTGGGACTGGATGGGATTTAAGGTCTCTTCCCACCCAAACCAGGCAGGGATTCTCCAAAGGTGGGAATGTGCCCAGGGACCCCAGGCTTGCAGCACTGGTGGGCTGGGTTGGTCCTTGCATGGGAGAAGTCACTCAGAGGAGAAAGAGCACCATGGGAGGGTTTATTCCAGGTTTTGTTCCCTCTGGAGCCATGCCGAGAATTCTTCTAGGGATGGAAGGGCTGGGATGGCTTCTGGGTGCAGAGTATGGGAATGGGATGCATTGAAAATAGAATCCTGGAAGGGTTCGGGTTGGAGGGGACCCAAAATCCCATCCCATCCCAGCCCTGCCATGGCAGGGACACCTCCCACTGTCCCAGGCTGCTCCAAGACCCAATGTCCAGCCTGGCCTTGGGCACTGCCAGGGATCCAGGGGCAGCCACAGCTGCTCTGGGCACCCTGTGCCAGGGCCTGCCCACCCTCACAGAAATTCCTGGGAAGCTCAGAGGATGAAACCACCTCACCCCAAGGGGCTGTTGGAGTTGGCTCTGCAGTTTCACAGGGTCCACAAGTCCATCCTGGGCCAATCCAAGTCCTCTCTGTGCTGGCTGTGAGAATGGACACGACTGAGTGATACATCCAGGAATTCCTGGGACACCTCCAGCCATGGGCACTCCAAACCTCCCTGGGCAGCCCCAAGGCCTGAGCACCCTTTCCATGGGGAAATTCCTGCTCATGTCCACCCTGAGCCTGCCCTGGCCCAGCCTGAGGCCGTTCCCTCTCCTCCTGTCCCTGTTCCCTGGCAGCAGAGCCCGACCCCCCCCGGCTGCCCCCTCCTGTCAGGGAGTTGTGCAGAGCCACAAGGGCCCCCCTGAGCCTCCTTTGCTCCTGTCACATTTGACAGCAGCTCCTGCACACGGCCGGTGCTTGTTCCACTCCGCATCCATCCCTCCAAAGGAATGCTCTTTCCACAGACTTTCACCTGAGGCATCTGGTCCTGGGTTTTGGGTGTTTGAAGGCAGCGTTGATTTTCCAGACAAGGCTGAATAAGTTCAGATGATGAAGAAATGTGATCCCAACCCGTGTTTGCCTGTGTTTCTTCCCAGAAGGAAAAGCTGCCTGACATTTACAATAGAGATGCTGTTCAGAAAGCTCTCGGAAAAGAGATCCGTGAAGACCAAAGCTGTGTCAGGGAGGTTTAGGTTGGATATCAGGCAATGTTTCCACTATTCCAGAGGGTGCTGGGCACTGCCCAGGCTCCCCAGGGAATGTTCACATCCCCAAGGCTGCTGGAGTTTCAGGAGCGTTTGGAGAGCGCTCCCAGGAATGCCCAGGGCGGGGTTGTTGGGGTGTCTGGGCAAGGCCAGGAGTCGGATCAATGATCCCTGTGGATCCCTTCCCACTCAGGAATTCTGGATTCCATGATTCTATTACTGAACGGATGAGGGGATGCAGGGATTTTATCCCAGGACAGAGATTTGCCCATCCCTTGTGCCAGCAGGGACAGGTACCCACATTCCATGGGCATCCACCCACACATCCAGGACAGACTCTTCCCAAAGGATGCTGCACCCTCTGCTCACCCACAAACCTTCCCATGCCCCCCGAGGGAGGACGATTTGGGAGAACACTCAGCGGAGAGGTAAAAAACTCCTTCAAATCTCCCAAATCAAGGCTTTTCAGAAGAATCTTCAGATCAAGGCTTTTCGGAAGAATCCGGATCTCCGTGGGTTTCCTGGGAGGCTGAGGGTTATTTCCCACCATCACGGCGTGTTCAGGGCTGGATCCTGCTTTTCTGGGGATGCGCCTCATGACTTCAGCCAGAGCTAGACCCAGAATTCCATGGCACAGCTTAGTTCCCGTGGAATGTGCAAACACGGGGTCAACCTCCAGCCTGGGATGTTCTCCCAGTCCTGCTTTTCCTGTCCCTGGATGTATTGAGGCCAAAGAATCATGGAATCATTAAAGCTGGAATCCCCTCCGAGATCATGGAGTCCAACCATCCCCCGGCACTGCCAAGGCCACCACTGCCACCATGTCCCCAAGTGCCACATCCATGGATTCCAAACCCCTCCAGGAATGGGAAATCCAATGGAAACCCAGTGGAAACCTAATTCTGTGTACGATATGTAAGACACAGCCTAGACCCCTTCAGGATTAGGATCATAAATATCAGGAGTTAGTACGGAAAATCCTTGGAATGCTCAAATCCAGGGTGTCCATGTCTATTATGGACATTACTGACAGCAGAAATCCAGACTCTCCCTTTCCTTGCAAATAACCAGCCTAGGGATGTTTTCCATGCTCTCCTCCCTGCCCTGCTGCTCGGGGAGCCTGCACTTTACCTGACTCTGTTTTCCAAGAATTCCATTCCACATTCGTCCAGGTCCAAACTTTCCTGCTTCCTAGGAGCATTTCAGCCACTGGAACTGTCACTGGATGTTGGATATTGAAGGTTTCTCTTCCATCACTCTTAACGAGGCAAGAGCTATTCCCAATCCAATTCTGCATATCCAGAACCTTCTTCTGTCCCGGTTTGCTCTTGTCCAGAGAAGCTGTGGCTGCCCCTGGATCCCTGCAAGTGTCCAAAGCCAGGCTGGATGGGTTTGGAGCAAGCTGGGATAGTGGAAGGTGTCCCTGCCAATGGAAGGGGGTGACACTGGGTGATCTTCAAGGTCTGTCCAACCCAAATCATTCCGTGATTCCATGAAATGGAGAAGGAGGCTCTGTGCCCGTGGCAGGGGGTGAACAGGGATGGGCTTTAAGGTCCCTTCCAACACAAACCATTCTGGAATTCTCTTCCAGCTCAGACACCTGGATGTCCATGCTCACATCGAAATCTGCTCAACTCATCCCCCTTACAAACACAGATCCAGAAATTTGAACACTAAAAACGCCGTAAAATCCATCTTTTATCAGATGACACTTTAAGATCTTCCTCTTCATGGACGTAAGATCACTCCAGAAGGATTTGTGCCCGGATCCTTTGGTGTGGGCTGGAGCCAGATGGCACAGAACCCTTTTGGAGCCGCACAACACGAGCCCATTAATGTTTCTGGGAGTGACTTCAGCAAATTTTTCAAGGGAACAACTTTCTGCGTCCGCCAAATGATCGTCAGCTCCACCAGCTTGGCCTACGCTCAACGGCAGAAATTCCATCACAAAACCACCAGTCAGTCCTGGAATGGTTTGGGTTGGAAAGGATCATCTCATTCCAACCCCCTCCATGGGCAGGGACACCTTGGACTAGAGCAGGCTGACATCAAAATAATGTTAAATAATGCAGGGCCGCGGATCATTGAATATTTAAATTATTTGGACGGGGGAAAAGGAAAGCCTTGAACTTGAGCGCTGCTCCAAACTGGCATTCCAGAGCCTGGGAGCTTCCCGCTCTGTGCTGCTCTGTCCATGGAGTAAAGCTTTGAGGAAGGTAATTATTAGTCAATGATAATGTCACAGTTCATTAGGGATAGAGACCCAATAATGCCTCTGTGTGTTAATTATTAAAGCATCTGTAATACAACAATTACTGAGCTAAACACAGGGCTGAGCACTGCCCACACTCAGCGCAGCAGGGCAGAAATTCCTGGGAACTTGCCCGTGAGCTCATGGAAAAGCAGCTCTTGGATAAGGGAATGAGAGAGCTCACAGCTCCGTTTTGGGAGTGGTTGGAATGGTCTCCTCCAAATGCTCGAGGAGAAATGAATCACAAAAATTAATCTTTAAATAAATCCCAATCAACAAACTTGTGCTGACCCAAAGCTGTTTACACACAATTAATGAGCAATCAGGAAAGAAAAAAATAAATAAAAGCGAGCAGAACATCTCTGATTAACTTCAACAGGCTCTAGACTGGAGAATGAGTTGGTTATTCCAAAGTTAACCGAATCCCAGAATCCCAGGNGTCCCCCCTGAGCCTCCTTTGCTCCAGGCTGAGCCCCTTTCCCAGCTCCCTCAGCCACCCCTGGTGCTCCAGACCCTTCCCCAGCCCCGCTCCCTTCCCTGGACACGCTCCAGCCCCTCAATGTCCTCTTGTCACGAGGACCCAGAACTGGACACAGCCCTGGAGGTGTGGCCTCACCAGGACAGAAGTGAATTCCTCACCCGACTGCATCCGTGCTTCCAGACACCCCCCGATAATCCTGTCACGGAAGCCCACCACCGAAAAACTTGGAAAATTATTTTCAGACAAACACATCACTCCCAACACAAAGATAAATGCTGGGATCCTTCCAAAACAGAGTTGACATAACAAATTATACTGATTATAATGTTTTTTTCAATTAGGAAATTTCTTTTTAAGCAGATGGAGACATCTTGACTAAAAACATAATTTTTTTCCCGAAAATCAGTAGTTTTTTTGTTCGCTGGTTTGCACAGGGCAAACTCTTCCTAACAAAACGTACAAGTTAAATAATACTAATAATTCCTAAAAATGCTCCACTTTGGTTGAGCTCCCAAAGCACCAGTCCAGCAGGAATAAGTTTTTTGCCCCCAATCAATGCAGGAGATGTATCCCAAAAGGAATTCCCTCTGCTTTATCAGAGCTATAACCAACAGGACACAGGGAATGTCTTCCCAGTGCCAGAGGGCAGGGCTGGATGGGATATTGGGAAGGAATTCCTGTCTGGGAGGGTGGGGAGAGGCTGGGCTGGAATTCCCAGAGCAGCTGTGGCTGCCCCTGGATCCCTGGCAGTGCCCAAGGCCAGGCTGGACATTGGGGCTGGGAGCAGCCTGGGGCAGTGGGAGGTGTCCCTGCCATGGCACGGGTGGGAATGGGATGGGATTTAAGTTCCTTTTGGACCCAAACCATTCCATGATTCCACAAAATCACCTAAGGATGTAAACGGCATCATCAAAAGCTCCTGGAATATCACGGCAATAACAGGAATGGGCACAAGAGAGAAGGATAACAACCCCCAGGTTGGAATTTGATCAATTAATGAAATTAATTACCCGAGGCAGCTGCCTGCGACGAAAACATGGGAATTCCGAACCACCACTCTGGCTCCGTTTCTCCCCAACTTCTCCATCACCGGAGCCCTGCAAGGACCTTCCCAGGCTGCTCCCTGCTCCCTCTCCAGACACCCAACCTGCCAGGACCTGCCAGTTTTCCTGAAGGATTCATCTCCGCCCTGGCACCGGCGGCAGTGCTTGGCTCGCGCTCCTTGGAGCCTCTCCCACTGTGCCTCCAGGTGACCCTAAATCACCTCTCCTCTTGTTGCTCCAACGCTCTCGTTATCCATCGTGGCAAGTGGGAATGGATTTTGTCGCCCTTCCAAAGGCAATTGTTATTCCATGGGAAAATTTACGTCCCTCTTAAAGCCGAGGAATAAAGGAAAATCATCTCTGACGGCTGATCACACGCGGTTGGCAGGGGAGAGGGAAAACACTCTCCCGACTTTTATAAACTGTCATTCCTGATTTTTTTTCCCACTAACACACTCGCCAAACTTCCATTTTCCAATCCCAAATCCCAACCCCGCTGCGCCGGAGTTTTATCCTGCTTCCGCACGATCCGAACAAAACACATCCAGAAACCCTGGAGATGATTTATCCCGGCGCTGCAAAGACAGGAGGATCTTCCCAATGCTTTACTGGGGCATAAATCCCAATTAATCACCGAGATGTTTGTTTGGATGCTTGGGAATATCACACACAATTAATTTATCCGTAGGAATTACCGAGCCAGGCGCTCCTGGCATAAATCAGGAATAATTCCAGTGCTGTGACAAACGATCTCCCTTCTACCACACAGGGACAGGATAAGGACTTAAACTCTCAATTTTTAATGTATTATTTACTCTTCCCAGGGCAACGAGTCGTGCACCTGGAATGGGATTTGGTTGGAGCATCTGGAGGATGGATTTGGAAACAACAATTACTGCCTACAATGGATGAAATGTCAATAAATACAACAATGCAATTCCCGAGATCCAGACAAGCCGGAGAAAGGGCTCGGCATCAGCAAGGGACACTCCTGGGTGCCATCTTCCACCCAGTGGCACGGAATCATGGAATCATGGAATGGTTTGGGTTGGAAGGGATTTTAAAGCTCATCCCAACCCCTGCCTTGGGCAGGGACACCTCCCACTATTCCCAAACTGCTCCCAGCCCCAATGTCCAGCCTGGCCTTGGGCACTGCCAGGGATCCAGGGGCAGCCACAGCTGCTCTGGAAATTCCAGCCCAGCCCCTCTCCACCCTCCCAGACAGGAATTCCTTCCCAAGATCCCATCCAGCCCTGCCCTCTGGCACTGGGAAGCCATTCCCTGTGTCCTGTCCCTCCAGGCCTTGTCCCCAGTCCCTCTCCAGCTCTCCTGGAGCCCCTTTAGGCCCTGCAAGGGGCTCTGAGCTCTCCCTGGATCCTTCTCCTCTCCAGGTGAACATTCCCAGCTCTCCCAGCCCAACTCCAGACCAGAGGGGCTCCAGCCCTTGGAGCAGCTCCGTGGATTCCTCTGGATCACTCCAGCAGCTCCGCATTCTCCTGGATGTTGGATCCCAAGCTGGAGGCAGGAGCTGCAGGAGCATCACTGCCCCACCAGCTGCAGCTTCCAGGAGAGCAGATCCCTGTCTGAGGAATAAAAGCTGATCCCTATTTCCCACCAGCACTTTGAGCACTGGGTTTTCCTTTGGATAGCTTGGAAGCAGCTCCATTCCTGCTGAAAAACTCTTCCAAACCTTCTCTACCCTCTTTGGAGACTGAAAAAAACCCACAACAGTTCAAACTCAGAAATATTCCTGTATTTGTGCACAGATCTGAGCTCACGCTTTTCTATGGATAAATAATCCCTGGGTATTTATAGAGTCCCTCACAGCCAAGAAATTTGGGAATTTTAATGGTTCTGCACTATCAGAAAATGGGATTTTAAACCCACTCCATTCCTGCTGAACGCTCCGAGCCAGTTGAGGCCTAACAAATCCCAAATATTGGGCACTTGTAGTTGATCCAGGGGGAATTATTTGGATTGACACCTTAAATATCAGTCTCCGATGTGAAATTCCATATCCCCGTTTTCTAAAATTACTCATTTCCTTAAAAAAATACAATAATTATCACAATCATTTATCCCAAGGGGGGAAGAAAACCTGTGGGCACCTTCTTGTTATTTTTAAAATTACTTTAATATCCAATATCTCTTTAATATTCCCGAGGTTGAACTCTGCAGACAAAAACACCCTGGAGTTTCCAGGGAAAAAAATGGCTTTATCAGGATTTATCAGATTATCACTTGTCTGTTGTTCCTACCGGCTCTGTTCCGTGTTATTCCGGATATTCCCTTGAGGCCTGGTGACATTCCATGGTAGCTCCAAGGTGCTTGAAACGATAACACCAGGACAGAACATTTGGGCTCTAAGACCTGTAATTCCCCAGGGAGAAAAATTCCATTCAGTTCCTCTAAACGGGTTCTTTTTGGGTTTTTTGTTCCTCCTTATTCTTTCTAAATCTCTGGATGCTCCGGCAAAAATAACACAGCAGGAAAATCCAGCTGGTTTTGTCATTCCTGCTGCTCCTTTGAGGTGTTTTCTCCTCAAAACCCAAGTCAGGCTCTGTTCTAATTCTTCCGTGAGGTCCGTTATCCATTTTGGAACGGGCTGTCCAGGGCAGGGGTGGAGTCCCCATTCCTGGAGGGATTTCAAATCCGTGTGGATGTGGCACTTGAGGACACGGGTCAGTGGTGGCCCTGGCAGTGCTGGAGATGGTTGGATGATCTCAGAGGGCTTTTCCAACCTCAGCAATTCCATGATTCCCATTGCATTTCCCATAATTCACAGCCTAAACAAACCCTGGAAAGTCCATGTTGCCCATGCCGGAAAATTCCATGATCCTGGAGCCAGGACAAGGAATTTCCTCTCTTTGTGCCTCTTAATGAGAGAATTCCAGAATTACTGAGGTTGGAAAAGTCCTCCAAGAGCATCGAGTCCAAGCTGTTCCCAATCCCCACCTTGTCACCCACCCACATCCCATCATTCCTTAGACACCTCCAAGGATGGGAACTCCACCCTTTCCAATCCCTGGCAACCCTTTCCATGAAAAAATTCCTCCTCAGGATCCAAAACCCCTCATCAGCTCCGAAAGAGAACCACAGACATTTTTTCCTGTTCCCATCCCTGCGTCTATCCCATAATTACACATAATCCTCCCAGGATTTGGAGCCCAGGAAAACGGAGAGAGGACTTTGGATTGGGAATACCTGAGGTGAAATAATGACACTGCCAGGACTGGGTTGAATTTAAGCTCTGGATTAAATGATCAACGCCGGAAAATGAATTTTCTCCCAATCAACCCTAAAAAATTCCCATCTTTTCCAATCAGCGTTGGTGAGGGAGTCAATGGGAAACAAAACTCTGGGAGATTTGAGCTATTAATGCTCTTTCCCAGGAGATTTGGAACCGTGGAAAATTGTCAGCTGGTATTTGGGATGATCCCAAAGACTTGGAGTGGGAAAAGAGGTTTTCTTTCCCAGCTCGGTAAATATTGCGGTTCAGACGCCTGCACGGGAGAGGGAAAACCACTCAATTCTGCTGGAATTCGTCACCTTTTCCCATCAAATCTGGGATATCTCTATTCCCTAAATCCTCTGAGCCCTCAAGGAGCCACCGGACCAACAGGATGCGCACGATTAGGTACACACTGGAATCATAAATTACGGAATTCCGCGCTAATTAAACACCCCCCCATCCCTCAACAATTAATTGCCGGAGGCTTGTCCTAATCCGTCACCACTCCAACGGAGTGAGACATCCCTGGAGCTTCCCTCACCTGGCGTTATCCGGAATTCCAGCTATTTTCCTGATATTTGGGGTGTGATGAGCGCCCTGAGAAAATTCCCAGGTTTTTCTGTGGTGCTCCTGATCCGCCCTTGGGAGCCACCACATTCCGAGGTTTTCCTGCCCCTTGCTACTAAATAGGTGCTTAATTAGGATTCATCTTAATTTATAGATTTATCTTAATACACTTCATATTTATCTTATCTTGAACAGCATCAATAAATGCTCTTGGAAAATTCCCTGGCTGAAAAGAAAGGATGGAAGGGAATCTTTCCTCCCTCCAAATCGCACGGAGGAATCCCCACAGCAACATTCCCATCCATAAATCCGCTCCTGACAAGAGGAAGACCCAGGAAACAAAGCCAAGGGTCGCTTTTACGGCCTGGGAATTCAGCAAGTGGAAAAGAGCATGGAGGGACACAGATTGGATACATCCATGAAAAATTTATATAAATTTGGATAAAAGCGGCTGCCACATCCCTGGAATTGTCCAAGCCAGGCTGGACAGGGCTTGGAGCACCCTGGGATAGGGGAAGGTGTTCCTGGTGGAATGGGATGGGATTTAAGGTCCCTTCCAACCCAACCCATTCCAGGATTCCATGATCTGCTCACCACTTTTCCCTGCAGCTCCTCCTAACCCTGAACAAAATTCCAACTATTTTTCTTACTCTCTCCACAACATTCCTGAATTTCCCTCCATTTCCCTCGCTCTCCTTTACCCCATATTTCTCCAAACACAAAAACTTCCCTGGGATATCCATTGTTTTCCTTCTTGGAGCTTTTCCAGCTTTCCCCAAGCACGAGCAGAGCTGCTCAGCCCTGGATAAAAAACCCCCACCAAGGAGGAAAATTCCCAGCCTGTTTCCCAGCCTCGTCTCCGAGCCTGAGAGGCAGCACAGGACATTCCCTATTTTTAGCTCTGCTCCGCAGGTACGGATTCCAGGGACGCTTATGAACCCTGACATCCCAACGGGGCTGCAGGGCACTGAGCTCAGGAGTTGTTATTTCCCTTTGGATGAGGAGAATTCCAGAGGAAAACAGGTCCTTTCCTGGCTCTGAGAGAAGCAGAATTCCAGAGGGAAACAGGTCCTCTCCTGGCTCGTAGCTCAGGAGAATTCCAGAGGGAAACAGGTCTTTTCCTGGCTCATAGCTCAGGAGAATTCCAGAGGAAAACCGGTCCTTTCCTAGCTCTTCTCTGGGCACCTTCTCTGGGAATTCTGTTCTAGTCCCTCCTCCCCCTCCCAGCCAGGAATTCCTTCCCAAAATCCCATCTATCTCTGCCCTCTGGCAGTGGGAAGCCATTCCCCCTTCTCCTATCACTCCATGCCCATGGAAAACACCACTCTCCCATTTTTCAAGCCCCTTCAAGCACTGAAATTCCACATAAATTTTCAGGAATTATAGGATTTCTCACCTCTCCCAAGGAGATTCCCAAGGGTCACAAAAACCCCCCAAAAACCAGGATAAGATTCCAGAGAAATGAAATTCCTCCTCGAGAGTCTGGGAAGAACCTCTCGGGAAGATGGAAGATGGGTTGGGAAGGGTCGCCAAAGCTGAGCTGGATCTCCAAAGGCTTTTCCAGCTTCCTTTCAATCCCAGGCTGCAATATTCCTTCTGGAGAGCTCCAGGATTGGATATTTATCCATCACATCCACATCTTTAGGTCATAAACCCATGGAATACCCTGAGTTGGAAGGGTTTAATTAGGGTGGCTCATTCAGCAGCCTGATTTTAGGCAGTCCTGACCACAAAGGCTCTTTAAAAACCCAAATAAATCCAGATTTTCCTATAAAAATGGGAATTTTTCATGGACAAGGAGGAAAAAAGTGAGAAAATAATTAAGGAATAAAATAGAGACTCGCTGACAGCTGTCAGGAATCACGAGAACCCGTGGAGCTCTCCCACATTTCAGGAATGATTTTGAATTGCTTAAGCTGGACTTAATTATTTCCCACACGTTCCTTCCACCGTTTGGCGATTAGGATGGTTTTAAAACATCCCAAAATCCCATCTATCCCTGCCTTCTGGCAGTGGGAAGCCGTTCCCCCTTTTCCTATCCCTCCATGCCCATGGAAAACGCCGCTTTCCTATTTTCGGAGCCCCTCTAAGTCCTGAAAATCCACATAAATATTCAGGAATTACGGGATTATTTCTCACCTCTCCCAAGAGGATTTCTCTCCTCGTGGAGCTCTCCTACATTTCAGGAATGACTTTTAATTACTTAAGCCGGGCTTAATTATTTCCCACGCGTTCCTCCCACCGTTTGGCCGTTAGGATGTTTTTTAGGAAGCTTAGGCCTGGCTTAAATTCCCTGGGACGTCTCCCAAGCCCAGCAGCACCACAGATGCACCAGAGCAGCTGCCGAGCGAAGCCAAAAGGTGGATGGAGACGGGAACGTCATCCCGACCTTACATAACAGCTATTTATAGCCCAAATTCCCAAAATGTTCCTGATTTTCCTGCTTTTCAAAGGGATGAAATGTCGTCGCTGCTGGGGCGCAGGGCTGCCTGCTCTGATGTGGTTCGCGCACGGTTCCCAGGGAAATTTTCCATGTGGATTTCGCTGGGAGTCGATTTATTTTCGGGATATTTGATGACGTAATTGATGATATAATTAATGATATTCATTTAAAAATAAATGGCTTTGGTAAGAAGGGATGGGCTCAAACTGTTCCTGGCTGGTGACCCCAAAATCTTCCCCTTCTCCTGCTCAGAGCTGACAATGGGCAAGGGATCCAGTGTGGAAATGTCCCTAGAAAATATCCCGGGATAACAATCACTCCCAGTTATCCTTAAAAAGCAGGGTGGGAGTTGACGATTCCCAAGTTTTTAGGGATAACCAAGTGGCCCATGACGAGAGAGGTGAGACCCTCACAGGACATCCAGAGGAGCTGCTCCATCCCTGGAATTATTCCAGGCCAGGCTGGATAAGACTTGGAATAACCTGGGATAGTGGGAGGTGTCCCTGCCCCTGGCAGGGGATGGAACGGGATGGGATTTAAGGTCCCTTCCAATCCAAACTATTCCATATTCCCTGATTCCATATACAAGTCCCTCATTTCTAGAAGCTTCTAAAACTTCCATTCCAAACCACTGCATGATTCCCTGATTCCATGTGCCAATCCCTCGTTTCCAGAAGCTCCTAAAACTTGTGCCTGATTGTATTTTTTCATTTATTATTTTGTTGCTTGATTTGTTGGGAGTTTTAATAATCAGAGGAGTTGAAATTTATCCCGCACGGAATCCTGGAATGGTTTGTGCTGGAAGGGACCTTAAATCCCATCTCATTCCACCTTCCGCTATTCCAGGTGGCTCCAAGCCCTGTCCAACCCGGCCTTGGACATTCCCAGGAACGGGGCATCCATCACCTCTCCAGGAAACCCATTCCAAGCACTTCCAGCACCTTTAAAACGGTGACAAAAATACGAAATCCACAGCTTTTAATTCCCTTTTTTACGCAGCAAATCAGGCAATCCGTGGCCCAAAACCCAAGAGCTTCACACTTTCCAAGGGGCTGGAATTCACACAACAGCTTCGTTTAAATATTTTGTTATTTTCTGGCACACAAAATTCATGTTTTCATCCCCTTTTAATTGCTTATTTCCGCCTCCTAATTTAATTTGCACGGCTATCCAAGATTTTGATTTTTCCTTTTTTTTTTTTTTTTTTTCCCCCAACGCTCGTGTTTCGTGTTCCCACAGCTCTGGCACCGCCTTGGGCACAGCTCTGGGCTTTGTTTCCCTCTGCTGAGATCGTCTTTGTGGCAGCCATTCCAACAGAGCCGCTCCGTGGGACACATTCCAAAATCTCGTCCAAGTGCTTCCCAGCTTTTCCCAGGGATTAGGGTGCGCAAAGAAGGCCAAGAAGGTGGATGGAAATACAGGGAATTACATGGATCCAGTCTATTCCACTCGAGTGTAGATTAATCCCTTGATCCAGAGAACGGTTGAGGTTGGAGGCACCTCTGGAGATCACCTGGACCAAGGTCCTGCTCCGAGCAGCATCAGGTTTGGAGTGAAAGGAATTCTTGGATGAGGGGAAGGTCTGCCACTTTGTTCAGAGGGCTTTGTTTGA
Source organism: Oreocharis arfaki (assembly GCA_013398015.1). Classification (NCBI taxonomy): domain Eukaryota; kingdom Metazoa; phylum Chordata; class Aves; order Passeriformes; family Paramythiidae; genus Oreocharis; species Oreocharis arfaki. The sequence goes on along the minus strand of VZRR01004513.1, from coordinate 9,904 downwards.
GTCCCAGAGTATTCCAAGAGCTTTGGCAGGGTCTTGGCATTCCCTTCCCAGTCTTGGGATAAAGACGGAGATGTCGATCTGTCAGCTTCTCTCCTGAAGGGTTTGGGTGTAACCACGGAACCATCACAGGATCAGGGACTGGTTTGGGTTGGTGGGACCTGAATCCCACCCAGTGCCACCCCTGCCATGGCAGGGACACCTCCCACTGTCCCAGGCTGCTCCAGCCCCAATGTCCAGCCTGGCCTTGGGCACTGCCAGGGATCCAGGGGCAGCCACAGCTGCTCTGGCAATTCCAGCCCAGCCCCTCCCCACCCTCCCAGCCAGGAATTCCTTCTCTGGTCCTAAAACCAGCTCCCACCATGCTGAGGTGATCAGGGGTGACCAGAATCCCACATCTTGGTCATGTCTGCCAGTGAAGGAACTGTGCTTCAGGGAATGGATTCTCCCGGAGGATCCGATGATGTTGATGGATTTACTGGGAAACCAAATCAGTCTGCTCGAGGTGCTGACAGCCAAGGAGCTTTCTGGGAACTGCATTCCAGCAATAACTTGGATTTGTAGGATCGTGTTTTACACTGACAGTTCTGGAGGGGCACAGAATCCCAGGTGGGTGAGGCTGGAAGGGACCTCAGAGGGTCACTGGTGCCACTCCCTGCTCCAGCAGGGCCATCCCAGAGCTCAGGGCACAGCAGTGAGTGCAGAGGGCTCTGGAATATCCCCAGGGAGGAGACTCCAGCCCCTCTCTGGGCTCTGCTCAGGGCTGGGCAGTGCCCAGGGCAGGAGTTCTGCCTCCTGGGCAGGGGAATTGCTGGGCTCGGGCCCTGCCCGTTGCTCTGGTGCCATTGCTGGGCCCTGGAGCAGAGCCTGGGCCCTGCTCGGAGCCCTCCCTGCAGCCAGGGACAGCCAGGGACACCCAGGGACACCCTGGGACAGCCAGGGACACCCAGGGACAGCCAGGGACACCCAGGGACACCCTGGGACATCCAGGGACACCCAGGGACACCCAGGGACCCCAGGCCTGAGGGCCCCTCTCAGCTGGGGCTCCTCTCAAGGCTGAGCAGCCCCAGCTCCCTCGGCCTTTCCCAGGCACAGAGATGCTCCAGCCCTTCCTCATCCTCACACCCTCCTCTGGACCATATCCAGGACCTCCCTGTCCCTCCTGTCCTGAGGAACCCAGAGCTGGACGCAAGATCCCCAAGGATGAAGACTCCACAAACTCCGGAGCACCTGGGCTTTGGGGTGGGAAGCCCACTAAGAGCTGAGATGCCAGAAACCTCCCACGTTCCTGTCATCCCAGCTAACAGTGGCCTTCCCACCCCAAAATCCCCATCTTCCCAACCTCCGGGATCCCAACCACGAGCTGAACTTCCCGTGCTACACAACCCAACTTCAGCTTCCATTAAAAGCTCTGTGAAAGCACAAAGAAAACCAACAAACCAACATTTCCAGCTGATATTTTCCCTGACTTTCTCAGGAATGTTTTGGGGTTTTTTTCCAGCAGGAGAACAACACAATCATCTCTATTTTCATGGTGACCTTTCGGCTGCAGCCTGGCACTCGAACAGCTCTCGCTGAGGTCACTTTTGTCACACAAGTGGCTCCTGCAGCCCGGCTCAGATTCAATTTTCACTTCTGCTGAACACCAGCCACATGTGGGTAAGGAGTTTCGGATGTTCTGTATTCTCTTCCCACCTTAAAATCCTCCCAGGACCAGCAAAGTAGCCTCAAAGCCAAAAAAAAAAAGACAATTTGAGCTCATCTGGGACTTTTTGATACCTTCAAAGATAAATCAGCTCTAAAAAAGGGACAGGGAGTGTCTCTTGGTCTAAGAAGGTTCTGGAATGGTGGAGGAATGGGAAGAATTCCTCACTGGGATCATCATCCGGAGATTCCTGCAGCACTTGTGGGTTTTCAGGCAGGTTAAACAGGAAAATTCGTGGTTCTTGTGCAGCATTTCCAGCTCAGGCCTGGAATTTTGGGTGGTGCTGGCATCCCACAGAACCTGCAGTGGGAATAAAGTAAAGCACAGCTCCCGGGGAGCTGGAATTCCATGTTCTCCAGTGAATGGCTCCCATCAGCTTGGCAACAAACTGGGAAAAGAGGAGTGCCACAGCCTGGCTGAGGTGGAGAAAGGTTCCTGCTCTTCCACAGGTCTTTTACAGGACCAGCTGCTGGCTACAGGTCTAAACCCATCCAGGAATCTCCAGAGGAAATGGGAATGCTCATGCCAGGCATTTCCTGCAATCCTACAGGCAAATCTGAGCCCACCAAGGAATCTTGAGAACTTATTTGTAATTTAAATAAGCAGCGGCAGAATGAGGAGCCAGATGATCGGAGGCGCAGAATCCGTGGAAGTCGGTCCCACTGCCTCCCATCAGGGCTTCTCTGGGAACCAATTCCCTCATTTTCACCCTCCTCAGGAGGACAAGCCAAGCCCAGCGGGGGAGGTGGGAGGGCTGCACGCGTTCTGTGCGCAAGACGAAGTCAAACTGCGCAAAAAAATTGCTGTTTTCAGCTGTTACAGTGACCTCAGGGCTTGCAGAGACATCACAGAAGCTGCAAACACCATTCCACATCCCCTCATCCATCCCCAGATCCTGCAAAATTCTTTGGCAAAGGAGATACACAACAAAACACATGAGGATGGGTGGCCAAGAAGGCCAAAGGTACCTGAGGTGGATCGGGAATTGTGTGGGAGCAGGAGCAGGGAAGGGATTGTCCTGATTGTCCCCTGTGCCGGGCACTGGTGAGGGACCTCGAGGGCTGAAACCCCAGTGCTGGACACCTCATGAGAAGAAAGACTTGGAGGGGCTTGAGCAGGTAAGGGAACAGAGCTGGGAAGGGGCTGGAGAATTCCTGAGGGAGCTGGGAAAGGGGCTCAGCCTGGAGCAAAGGAGGCTCAGGGGGGACCTTGTGGCTCTGCACAACTCCCTGACAGGAGGGGGCAGCCGGGGGGGGTCGGGCTCTGCTGCCAGGGAACAGGGACAGGAGGAGAGGGAACGGCCTCAGGCTGGGCCAGGGCAGGCTCAGGGTGGACATGAGCAGGAATTTCCCCATGGAAAGGGTGCTCAGGCCTTGGCAGGGGCTGCCCAGGGAGGTTTGGAGTGCCCATCCCTGGAGGTGTCCAAGGAATTTCTGGAGGTGGCACTCAGAGCTCTGGGCTGGGGACAAGGTGGGGATGGGGCACAGCTGGGACTCTGACCTTGGAACTCTTTTCCAACCTCAACAATTCCATATAAACCTCTCCAAAATCCACAAAACCTTTGGCCCTCCTCAGTGCCCTGCCCAGCCAGCCAAACAAGCCCTGCCACGGTGAAATTCCTCCTCTCCTTCCTTTCCTGAGTTCCCAGTGCTTCCATAACCACCTTTTCCCTTTTCTTCTCCTAACAACCCTCCCAGCGTTTTCCCAAAGCAATGAATTAGAGCCCACAGCCTTTCCCCTGGGATACAACTCTCTCCAGGCAGGAGTGGGAATGACAAGCTGGTGTTGACCTTTCCGTTCATTTTGATCTCCGTGGGCACCGCAGAGATCCCGGATTCCTTTAAACACGGCTCCAAGAAGGAAAACAAGACGGAAAAATGAGACCACCTCCCACGAGGCTCTATTAGAGCTCCTCCAAAACCTCCAGGAGACTGAGGCTGGAGTGACCCCTCCTGCAAATAAAGCAGGAGCCTCGGGAGAGCTGGGAGTGGTCTCCAAGAGAAGCAGCAGCCGGGAAAATGCTGCGAGCACAGGAAAGGCACGGCAGGGAGCAACGGGAAAAATAATTTCGGGGGGAAAAAATCCCACAGGAAAAAGACGTCCTTGCCCGTGGCATGGCGCTTGGAATGAGACGATTTTCAGGTCCTTCTCAATCCAAATAATTCTGGAATTCTGTGAGTTAAAATTCCCACTCGTCCCATCTCCTCCCAATGTTAAGACCTGATTCCCAGGAGAATAAGACTAATTTAGGGATTAATTCCAGGCAGGGATGGAGGAGGTTGGGGAAAAGCTACAAACAGGAGTAAATCCACCCTAGAGCAGGAATTCAAGCTCATTCCTGAAGATGGATTTTGAACCTAATGGATTCTGAGCTCCGGGTAACTGGGAAGCACAGATGGATCTCTGGGAGGTCGAGATTCCATGAGCTGTGCATGGGAGACTCCAGAAACGCCGCCTTGTTTTCCTAGGAAATTGTTTCCTCCCAAGAATAAGCCAGTTCCTAGTAAAAAAAACAAACATCCACAGCCTCTTTCCCCGTTCTATTCTCTTCATTCCACGCCAGAGGAATAAGATAATATTCCAGAGAAAGTTTGGAATATCAAAACCTGGTCACTCACTGAAAAAATAAATGGGAGTGCAGACAAAACCCGAACGGAGGGAACGTGACAGGGACAGGACTTTCATTTACATCCAAATATCCAAGTAATTCCAGAGCAGCCCTTCCCTGGGAAAAAGAAATCCTGACCCACTTGACCAGTAATTTGGATTTTAAATGTCTCACATGGAGGATGCCAAGCCTGGAAGCGTCCAAGGCCAGGTTGGATGGGGCTTGGAGCAACGTGGGATAGCGGAAGGTGTTGGACTGGAATGCGATGGGATTTAAGGTCCCTTCCAACCTAAAACAGTCTGGGATTCTGTGATTAATCCAAGCTTGCTTTTTTTTTCCCCCCAACCAATTTAGAAAGGAAAAGTTCCAACTAAACTCTTGGGGAGAAAAAAGGGAAGACTGGGATGACTTTTCCACCAATGATCATGGAACACTAGCCATCCATGGCTGACGATCCAGGTTGCCTGGATTTGGGATCCAGGCTGGGATCCACCACATCAGGAGCTGCCACTTCACCTCGACCCCCATCTCCATTTCTCCATCCCAACAAATGGCTCCGATCCTGATATCCCAGTGGGAATCCTGCCAGCAGATCCACGATAAAAGGAACCCGTGCTGATCCCGCACCGAACTTTGATAACGACTGATAAACTTTTCCCTGCTCCTGGGACCTCCAGCAGATTCCAGCATTAAATCTCTCCACAGCAAGACAGCAACCCCAGAAATCTCCAATTTTTCCATGAAAAACAAACAGATGCTTTCCCTTTCCCCCCCGTCTGTTCGCGGTGCAAGGCTCCGTCTTTGTCGCTTTTCCAAGGACAAGGAAGCGACAATGCCACCTCCAATCCCAGCCTGGAATGCCCAATCTCTCCTCAGCTTTCACTTCCCACATGTCCCAACAGCCACACCTAGGTAGAATTCCTTCGTTTTCATGTCAAATGAGAAGATAAAAGCACATTTTATGGGAAAACAATGCACTGAGGCTGAGTGCGTCAGAAAATTAGGAAAATATCTCAGAAAATTAAGAAAATTAAGAAATTCCGGCACAGAAAGGGATTCACATGGAATAACACCAACATTCTCCATCATTCCATAGCTTTTTCCAGAGTAGGATCTGATTAAGAGAGGGACAAAGCAAGGGAAGAAGTGTTTTCCCAGAGGAAACTCCAAATCCAGGGATTTTTCAGGTGTCTGGGCTGATGTGCAAGGACTGTCCCATAAATTCAGAGCTTCCCAACCCCAGCCGGAGGATGGGAACTGTCAGGATGGATTCCCACCACTGCTCCCCTCACACCTCACTGGTGTCACTGGTCAACTCTGGGAGCCTTCCCTGGAACCCCCTGCAGAGCTGTGGTTTTGGGAATCCATGGAATTCCGTGATCCTTCTGGGCCCCTTCCAACTCAGGATATTCTGGGATTCTCCAGACGAGCACAAAACCTTCCACTCCCCTCAGCCAACCCCCGTGAGGTGCCAGTCCTTCCCTCGTGGGTGTCCTGTCTGCCTTTCTGGATTTAAATAGACCCTGGAATGTGGCTATTCCCAATTTTAGCTGCTCCGTAAATCCCTGGCGTGCGAGGCCTCTGCTAACCCAGCCTAATTTAGGCCAAGCTTTACTCGCCCCTTTTATCACTGCAACGAATGACAGATAACAGTGATTATTTTAGGGACAGCAGATCCACAAACCATCCCACAGAAATGCTGGATAACCTCAGTCATCGCTCCGTTTTTGGGGCGGAATTCCCATTCAGCTGCCTTAGAATCCCTGGATATTTGGCTTGGAATGGACCTTCAAAGTCCACCTTGTCCAAGCCCTGCCCAGGGCAGGGACAACCCCACCGGACCAGGTTGGTCTCGATGCTGCTCCTGAAAATTCCGGTGTGTCCTTACTTTTAGAATTCCCTCCTCCACATTTTTCCTTATTCTGGAATAATTCAACCCCCAACCTTCCCTTCATCCTCTGCTTCCTCTCCAGAGCTGCATCCACCCCATCCATGAGATGAGGCTGCCCGGAGATCCCAACAATTCTCCGGACACCCTGGGATGAGCTTTTCCTGCCCATCCCTTCTCCTCCCATCACCTGGAATGACTTTGGAAGCAACAACACAGCTCCTAACAAAACACGGATGGAGGCTGCTGCCAGCTTGGATGACCTGAGCCCAAGTCTGGATCTCTGGGAAGTCCTGCTGGATTTGGGAATACTCAGAATGGGTACTTTGGAATGGGGACACCGAACACGGTGACTGAGCTGAAGGACATCAGCATCCCAAGGTCAGTCCGGGAACGGGAATTTCTCTGTCTTGGATTTACCAGACCCAGACAAAAAATCCTGGAGGCAGACAGAGGACCGGGACATCTGACAGCTCCTATTTTCCAAAGGCTCAGACAAATTGCTGGATTTAAAACCTGACCTACTTCGGTGGCTGCTTTCTATTGGATTTTTTTCCCTTCAGGATTCCTGCTTTTCTTCTGGGTTTGGTTGTTTCCCACCCTCAGAAAAGCATCTCCCACACCTTAAAATAAATATAAATACAAGAAACCAGCCACGCCACCTTAATTAGGGAGTTTTCCAGGTTAAAGTGAAGTTATCAATTTTTTTTTTTCCATGAAATACGAAGCAGAAAAATTCCAGAAAAATCTACACGAATTATTCCCATGCTCAAGTCGTTTCCCACATAAAAATTTCCAAATTAAATAAGGACCAACCTTTAAACCAAAATATTTCAGACGATATTTACGATGACCTGGCAATCACAGGCTACTTAAATGTGGAAATAATCAGGGAAAGAATCATGGAAATAAATTTTGCTTCATCCAAGCACCAGGAAACCCCAGGACACTAGGCTGGGACCATTCCCTCAAGGATCATCCCATTAACTGGAGTGGGATGGGAAAGACTTCATCCCTCTCCATTACTGCCACTGGATAAGGGAAAAACCAAGCCATGACAGCAGTGATTGTGTTGACAGGAACTCCAGTAAAACAGGAATTATCCAAATGTTCTTATTGGAAATAAATATAAATTAATCAATATAGTTATCTTTAATTAAAATCTAACTCTGTCAAAATGGCCTCCACACGTTTTGCCGAGAAAAAGGGAAAATGGGAAAACTCTCGCAGATATTTCTCCCATTCCATGCTGAAGACAAAAGGCATCCCAGCAGATTCCCACAAAGACGATTCCATGTGCCCTGGGAATCATTCTCGGAGAGTTTAGCTCGGTTTCCCAGCTTTGGCCCAACGGAGAATCAGAGATCCCCAGGATGGTTCGGGTTGGAAAGGACCTTAAATCCCATCCCATTCCACCCCTTTTCCATGGGCAGGGACACCTTCCCCTATCCCAGACTGCTCCAAGCTCCATCCAACCTGGCCTTGGGCACTTCCAGGGGCAGCCACAATTTCTCTGGGAAATCTGTGCCAGCCAAGAATTTCTCCCTAATATCCAACTTCAACTTAACTTCCGTCAGTTTGAAGCCATTCCCCCTCCTCCTATCAATCCATGTCCTTCCCAGAAAGGCTTCCAAGAGTGCCAGGGTGTTGTTTCCATAGCTTTTCCAGCACCAACAGAAGGATTTGGGCTGAATCCTTGCCTGCAACCGGCGGCAAAACCCTTCCCTGCGCTCTCCTGAAGGAAGCTGTGGATAATTAAAGCTGAAAGGGGATCAATGGCATCGATATTTTGGGAAGTGGTTCTGGGAGGGAGATGATTGCACCTTTCCGTGAACAAAGCCCATCCGAGAACTTCGACACCTTCCTTCAAACAAATCCAATCCCTGTGGGAATCTGCACACCTGGGCCGGACAGTTTTCCTCAAAATGCACCAGCCAGGCTGGAAAAGGGCAGGTGTGACCCAGGGAATGCAGGGGAAGGGATCTCTGAGGTCCTGGGAGAGGAAAATCTCCGTGCTGGACCAGTGATGGGCACCGCCATAAATGCAGAGATCCAGGGAAACCACAAAATCCTGCGGGAATAGAGGAAGGAATGAAACCAGCGGGGCTTGGGGGATTTATTTTTGATTTCCTCACTCTCACCAGCTGAAGGTGGAGGAGGAGCCCCCTCGGTGCCTGCAGGAGGAGCCAGCCGGCTCCACACCCCCCCATCCTGCTTTTCCAGCTTCTCCAAACATCCCTGAGCTCGTCCATTCCGGCCTCTCTTCCCGAGTAAAACCCCGCTAATGAAAAATGAGCAACAAGAGCAGCGGTGAGAGGGGGAGAGGAGGAACAAATGGGTCTGGAATGGTCTTCCCGAGCCGTTAATTAAAGCTGGGATGCTCCTGCAGGTGGGAGCAGATTTATTGCAGCTTCCAGAGGGTTCCAGCACAGGGATGTTCGTTAGGGAGCGCTGGGTAATCACTCCTTGAGGTCCAGGCACTTGGTGGGAACAGTAATTAAAAGGAAAGGAGCTGGAATGTGTAATTAGGGAAACGTGGGGTGGGCACAGAGTGGGGATTGGAGCAACTTGGGATAGAGGAAGGTTCCTTGTCTGTGGCACGGGGTGGGGTGGGATTTAAGGTCCCTCCAACCCAAATCATTCCACGGTTCTGTGGGTTATAGGGAGCAAATCATATGAGGAGCAGCTGGAGTGTCCCAAATATAAGAAGGACGTGGAGCTGCTGGAGAGAGTCCAGAGGAATCCATGGAGCTGCTCCCAGGGCTGGAGCCCCTCTGGTCTGGAGTTGGGCTGGGAGAGCTGGGAATGTTCACCNNTGTCCCTGCCCATGGAAAGGGATGGAATGGGATGGGGTTTAAGGTCCCTTCCATCCTAAAAAATCCATAATTCCATGATAATTAAGCACCTTACTCCAAACCCTGTCGATGTTATCCCACTCTTTATCCCAGTAATTCATTACAAATCCCAGACTGCCCAGAAATCCCTGCCGAGGCAGAATCGATGCCAAGAGCGCATCCCAATTCCCTGGAATTCTGCCACGGGAATGAGCAGGTACAGCAGGAGAGCCCTGCGCATCCGGAACATCCATTTGTTATCCCTGAGCTGCTCCAGAGGCGAATCCTCGTTCCCTTTAACACCGGGAAGATCCATCACCCTGGAGCTCTGCCACCACGGAGAAGGAAAAAGTCATGGAAAAGGACCTGGAGCTCCCAAGCTTGGAGAGAGGGATGGAAACACAGCCCAAGGAGCCACCCAGCACAGCCAGGGATCATTCCGGAATTCTATAAATCCATGGGAATGGCTCCAGGAATCCTCAGGGTTTGCGCCGCGGAAGATTTGGAAGAACCGAATTCCCGACCTGCTTCCATTTTCCTTTCCCTGATCCAGCCCCAATAATCCCAGGAAAACGGTTGGTGCTTCCGTGATCAATTTTACTGACATCAGTGGGATTTAGAGGGGGGAAAAAAATGGGAATTCTGTGCAGGAAACATTGGATTTCACCATCCAAATTTAGGAAATTCCTGCAAGCTTATTTAGGATTTTTTAAAGGTTTCCCCTTCCCCTCATTTTTATGGGGTTTTTTATCTTGTGAGGCAACTCCCTCGGCTTTCTCCAGCCAATTAAAATTCCAATTTAAATTCCAATTTTTGGAGAATTTTTAGGAATAGAATCCCAGATTTCTGTTCTGCCCATACATCCCAGAGAT